>QVNW01000490.1:0-59838 GCA_014825475.1 Pseudomyrmex flavicornis
GTCGTCGTCGTCGTCGTCGTCGTTTCGCTTGGTCCCCTTCTTCGGAGTTTCACCTTCACGGAAGCTTCTCTCGTCGTCGATTAAAATCGCCGAGCGTAGACGAAGACGACTCTTCGACACGCACTGTGACGCGCAGTGCGTTACATGGACGTTATATTTCCTATTTGAACTAATTCGGAAACTAATACGCGTAATCGATGATATACATGTATATATGCTCGGAATTGTACGTAGAAGAATAATAATTGTACGTAGAAAAAACCATATAAAATTGTACATAATAATAAATAGTATACAACAATAAATTTTCTATGTAATAATAATAAAAAATCTAGCGCGAAAATTTTATATACAGAGAGCAAAAACAAAATTATTTCTACGTGCAAAAGATTTTGAAATATTTCAATTAAAATAATTAAAATAATTAGGTATAAAAATTTTTATTATCGTGTAAGAAGTAATAACTTTATTTTTATTCTCTGTAATATAAAAGTGAGTAATTCCGTTAGTTTTTGATATTAAAATATTCTTCAATATTCATTTTTTCTTGCGCGCAACAGATTTTCTCATTTTACATATGTATATAGTTACATAAAAATAATCGTTTCGCGTTTTATTCAAGATAAAATGTAGTTTTGTTAGTTTTTTTTTTTTTTTTTTTTTTTTTTTTTCGATAATAATTTCCGCGCGTATATATAGAGACGAGTTGACGAATATCAATATCGGCTCGCGTCGATTCCTCTCAGGCCCCGAAGTGCACCATATTAAAGTTACACAAGCCAGGAAAATGGCTAGTGACGTTGTAGACCAGGCCTGCCGGCAAACTCAGCACTTTGCGACGAGCACCTATCTGTACTCAGTCTCTCAGCGATGTCCAATTAAGTGTGCGCTAAGATTACCACGAGAAGCGGCAGCTCGGAACAACAACAGTCGAGAGAAGAAGAACGTATACAGCGCGGAAACGAGTAAGCGCGCCGCGTCTTCTTGGCATAGACGCCGGATAAATAAACTTCCCGACTTAAATGAAGACAAAGGAACGCGATAAAAATGATAGAAAGGTGCTCGGGGAGGAAAAAAGGAAGAAGAAGCAGATGAGACGGAGGCCGCCCGATAGCGTGACGTCGTTATCGAGGTTCGCGCTTAAATCGTTATTTCGAGCCTGCTCTTCCTTGGCTTCCGTCACCGTCCGCTGTACTTGAGAACTCAATGATCTTCTCCAGTTTTCCGAGCACGAATAGGCAGCGACGGAATACCAGTCGAGATATACATGGCCACAGCATGACGCTGTTTTTTATGTAAGACGTTTTCAGAGCTCTCTCTCTCTCTCTCTATCTCTCATATGTGCATCTTAAATCACTCAGCCAAGCACGCGCGTACATATCGCGTCGTGAACATTATTTATTCACGCTTATACCGATGAAAGAGCACTTCTCCCCGATGAAGCTGTACAGACCGAGGTCTGTGGAAACGAAAGATTTTCAGTCCGTTAATAAATCACCTTTTATCGCGAATTTGCATGAATTCAGCAGCGCGGCGCGTATTTTCGCTTCGCGGTGCGCGAGCGAATATCGATGCGCCTCTTCAAATTTGCTGAAAATCCTCGTAGCTCCCGGCTCGACATTATGCATCCGAGTTCTTCGCGAGAGCAGCCGCCGTGATTCGACTCCACTGCCGCCGCTGTCGTAACAAAAGCGAAGTGGCTGAGTAATATGCCGACACGACGACAACGATGACGACGGCGACCCGAATCGCGAAAATAGGGAGTCGGCAGTCGAACAAGAAGTGCCTGTCGTAGACAGAGCCGCTGCGTCGCAAGCATTTTCCTAGAAAATCAGTTGGTGAAAACGTCGAGGATATATAGGTTTCCCGTTTAGCAAATCTAATACTTAACTGAATTTCTGAAACGACAATGTAGTTCCGTATCATAAAATAAAATCGAATGAAATTTTTTCCGAATTGTGGATTCACATCGCAAACTTCAAATAGTTGAATATGTATATATTTCATTGAAAAATAAATCATCTGCAATCCAATGGCAACCGAGAATGATATCACTTCGGCTATACAGCCGGATCATTCGCTATCGCATTAGCTAAGTCGATTTTATTGAATTTCATCGAAGCACATCCAAGCTGATAGCCGCGATATTCGGGCTACTCGAGTTGCGCTACTCGATCCCTCATCCTCGGAAATCCACGGATTTCCGTAAAACGGTTTAAGCTCTCTACGCTTTTGTAGAAGCGAGAGGGAAAATAAGTTACTAATCGCAGCAACATTTTGGCATCAACAACATCGATGTATATTCACAAAAGCAAGTTTATGGAAAAAAATGTAATTCCTTTTTCTCTGTCACAAAAAAACGTGCTAGTCGCACAATATTAAATAGAAATCTCGCAAAAGAAAGACCAAGTTAAGTAGCATTCCATATCGTCCATACCATTTAATTTTAGAGTAGCGCAATGTTGGCCGGAGCCGTCATTATTAGGTTCGTCGTTGCTTATCCATCTGGAATATCTTAAAGCTTTTAAGAGAATATCAGTGATGGTATTCCAGTCGCCTTTTTGATACATATCGTGAAGTCCAAGCCAAGCATCTTCTACGTTGTTGTTTATCATCGTGTCTAGAAAAAGCATCTCCTCGTACTTAGAATTAATAACCGCCAAGTGACCTAATCGCACATATGAAATATAGTGAAACCATGTTTCGTCGATGATCTTGTTAGTTATGCCTGGTTATCTTATAAATGTTGTTTTTGTTTATGTACCTCCTTCCTAAAGACAAACTTTGCGAGCGTCGTTCCACCAGAGTGGATTGAAATAAAGCTTGTCGCCAGGTCCTTTGCATGGATAACAAAATACTTGAAATATTTGGCCTATGAGACTTTTGCGTCTGTTCAAAGTAATCGAGGATTTGCTCAAGTCTCCTTTAACGAAAAGACGCACGGAGAAAAATTTATATGTATATATCTTAAAGAATATACAAAACAGAAAATTGAATCAAAATCTTTACCTGACTCTCTTGATATGGCTCATTCAAAGTGATCGAGGATTTGCTCCGCTAATGGAAGGATACACGGAAAATAATTTTAATACATATACATTTTAAAGAATATTTAAAACAAAAAACTGAATCAAAATCTTTACCTGGCTCTTGATTTGGCTCTTTATAATTATCTACATATCCTTTGATTACGCTACTTTGAAAAAATATTATATTAAAAATTAGAAGATACTTGAACATTGTCGAATGTTGTTATTGAACGTTGCCACAATGAACAATCGCATCAGACAATATCGCGACAACTGATCCGTGGCTCTTTTATGCACATTCGGATAATCCGATTCGTACCACAAGCAAAAACTAAAGGTGAATTAAGTGTGAAATCGTTTCGATACAATGAAGTAGAGAACAAACAAATTAATGCGTATCGACGCATTAACAAACTGGAAAAATTCAATATAACACACGCCTTGCGTAACTAATCGAGTGCGCACATTAACTTGCTTTCAATCGCGTATATACCCAATGTTTATAATAAAAGACTCACACCTGAATAGTTTGGTACTAATACATATTAGATTGCGCATATTAATATCAACAAAATTAAAAAATTCACAAAAATTCAATTAAAACCTCCGTCACACTTATTTTACAAAAGGTGAGAACCACAGAATAATATACAAGATGTCTGCAACTTTTTTTTACATTTTAATTATGTTAAAAAGCTTCAAACATCCTGTATGTGATCCAAAGCTAATGACGTTAAACCGTTAAAGCAAGTATGACTGACGCACATATATAAATAGGCACATTTTACATCTGTATCAATCAATATCGTTTTTGTCCTCTTTTTTATCTTTATTTTTTGTCTCGAGAGCGGAAACAATATATTTATTCTCTCTCTCTCTTGATGACAAAAAATATACGAAAAATATAAAATATAAAATGACAGAAATTACAAAATGACAGTTCTATTGACAGTCGAATAAAACTTCATCTCACAGTTCATTCGCCTGTGACGCTCCTTCATCTCCAGCTGTCACTGCAACAACGAAGCCGGAAGAGAGCTCATTCGTCTTCATTCGCAAACCCGATTATCCCATTGGACTGAACTGAATAGTATTCATGACTGTACAATATAGTGTGCGACGCTTTCCATCGTCCCTTACTGTCTATAATACTCGCGCTATTCAAACGATATATGTATATATATGCATATATAATGTATATATACACACGTATATATACGTGTAAATATATATATGCATGCATATTTGCTAATCTAACCGTACGGTATCGCTGCGTTTCAGTCGACAGTCATATAGTCAAGTCGATGTCTCAATAGGATCCCTTAATATCGTTGGGGAACAACGGAGAATCGAAACAGATTGCGGTCCCAGTGTTACGCCGCGATTAATATACATATATATATATATGTACACACACACATATATATATATATATATATATATGTACACAAACCTTCCTTACGCTTTTGACATTTATGAAAGCAGGATGAACAAACTCAACAAGTAATGTTATTGTCAATTAAAGCCAAAGTGTAGAATATTTGTAAAACATGAATCTCTTTAATGTATCAGATTTTATTTATTAAGTTATACGAAATAAAATATAAATAAAGTTACATATTTTTTTGTTTTAATGTATTTTTAAGATTGCTTTTCTTTGGTTCTTTCCTTTCGTGCATATCACATTCTCATTATTGCTTTATTTACTAAGACTTTTATTTACGTGTGCTGTTACGCAAATGTTTCTGTGTCATTGTATAATACTACATAGAAATTTCGATTTAAGATTTGAATTGTCGTTATCTTCAGTAACTGCATGTTTCTCTTAAATGTATCTCGTTTACCGAAAATATATATCTTTGAAATTAACATAAAAAGACAAGAACGACTAAGAGATACTTCAACATCTTTCAATGTTTCTACTGAATAGTTTTTGTGAAGGAATATCACAGACAACAGTTGAAGTCTGTATTTTATGGATATAAAGAAGATAAATTGTATACCGGGTCACATTTTTAATTTACTCATGCGATGTTCTTTCAGTCTATACTTTAAAGATTTTGCATAATATCGAATCATATAGTATAAAGACTCTGAATCATTAATTAATGTACACAAAACATGCATATTTCTTATCGGGTAAAAGAGATATAAGTACACAAGGAAATGTATCGGTGATATTTTTTCGAAGTTCTCTTTCTTTGGGATTTTCCCATGCTCATGTTGCAATAACAAGTAATCACAAGGAATTCAGAGAATCGTACACTAAGATAATCTGTGACTATCGAGATATTCTCTGAACATAAAGTTAAAATTTAAACTAAAGGTTGACGGCAGGTTGCGAGCAGAGTCTATTCTTATATACATATTTCTGTTCATACAATCTGCTTTTATCGGATATATAAGAGAATCTCTAGTAAATCTTTGATCTTTCCGACGACAAAAAGTTGTGAGTATTTCAGCAAAATCTGCGTTTGCAAATTTGACTGACTAAAAACACATGATCAAAAAAATATATATAGATATTTTATTTCACAGTCGAGCAATACGTACATCAGAAAATGATACTTTTCAGCTTTTTTCTTCGTTCAGTTTTTCTATTTTGTTAATATTACTTGTACTTTCTTTAGTAAGAATTATTCATTTATTTGCACATATGCCACTGCTCAATATTATCTATATAGGAATCTCGCAAAAGAAATATCGCAATTCAGTGCAAAAAAAATCGTCTATACCACCCCATTTAACAAGAGTCGCGCAGTGTTGATTGCCGTCATGATTATTAGGTTCAGTAGTTGGAAACACGGTTGTCCATTTACTATATCCTGCACTTTCTAAGGACTCGCCAGTAACAGTGACCCAATCACCTTCTTCGAAAAGATCATGAGCTCCAATCCAAGCCCACTTTATGTCTCTTTCCTTTAGCATTTGCAAAAGAATATTCTCTTCGAAGTCGGAATTAATAACTGCCAAATGACCTAATCGTGTACAAAATATTAGAAAAAATTCTGTGCGATATTACAATGATGGTGTTATCATCACTGAGTTGATTGTGTTCTTTTCAATTAATTATGCAGATACATGTAACATGTACCGAACAGTATACATTAACGATTACTATGTAGTGTCACATGAATTATATTTTTTACCTCCTTCTTGAATACAAGTCTGACGAGCTTTGTTCCAACTCATAGAATTAAGATGAAACTTGTGCGCACCAATGCCTCGTGTAATAGAATAATCTTCTGGGATTTGTTTATTATTATTTTTATTATTAATGTTGTTGTTGTTGTTGTTGTTGTTGTCTTTGTTGTTAATATTGTCGTCAGTACTAATATTATTAACATCATTATTACTTATAATATTCGACAATAATCGCTTGACTTGATCTTCACCGTATATATAAAATATTTGTTGGCCGACTTCGACATGATAGTTATTATGTCCGTTCATGACAATCTCAGATTTTTTATTTTCCCCTGAGGAAAAACGATGTATCTTTATTTTAAAAAGTTACAAAATATACACTACAAAAAAATACCAATGAAAACGTATTTCTCATGTCAATCTCTTAAAACAACTTTTTTCTATCTATGTAGATATACCCGATCTAAGAAAGCAAATAAATCACGAAGAATACAAGAATTACAAATTGATAGAGCTTGTGACAACCGATAAAAATTTAAGCAGTGTTTATTAAAAAAATACTCTTTCAACATACACAACGTGTATGACAACGTCTTTGAGAATATAAGATAAAAAGATAAAGATAAAAACATATAACAATCATATAATGTACTTAACAAGATAAAACAACACCAAACATATTACAATAAAAAGTAATCAATAAGAATTGTACTTATATTTCTGTATGTTTGTTTTTAATAAGAAATTTCAAAATAAACAGTATATACGTAATATTAGAGAGAAAAGTTACCTCCATTCTCTTTCTCACTAAAAATCTCTGTATCGGGATTTTGTGGAATAGATAAGAGTTTAGTCGTGTCGCCTTGTTCAGATTTATGTTCTTCAGTTTGATCACATGCATATTCGTGAATTCGACACCAAACAACAAAAATCATTAAAAGATATTTGAACATCTTTAGATGTTTCCACTAAACAATTTCGTAAAGTAATGCTGCAGGAAGCTGTTGAGATTCGCATTTTATGCGTTTGATACATTAAGATAACCCAACTATTGAGATACACTCTCAATATAAAGTTAAACAACATGTATAGACGTAAAAACCCGCGCATATTATATCTTATCGCATAACTGACTACTACGTACATTAGAAAAATCAGTATAATCAAAAGTCTATTTTTCTTTAATTTCTTCCCATTTGGTTAACATGACGCAATATATATTGTTTTTTTGTAGTAAAAATTATTCATTTATTTATCATATATATGAGTTATTGCACATTAATGCATAGGAATCTTGCAAAAGAAGAAAACCATACTGTCACGTTACAGATTGTCCATTCCGCATTTCGAAATAAGAACCGCGCAATTTATCTTTTGTGTGTCCATCTCCAAGATGAACACAAAAAGACAAGCACGATACAAGATACTTAAATATCTTCTAAACATCTTTCAATGTTTCTACTGAGTAGTCTTGTGAAATAATACCGCAGAAACAGCTGAAGCCTTTTGTGGATATTTAGGAAGAACTTGTATATCAGGTTCTTTTTTTTTATTTACATATGCAATTTTCTTGTCTATACTAAGATTTTGTAGCATAATATTGGAACATATTGTATAAAGATCAAGAATGAATCAATTAGTGCGTACAAGCATATTTCTTATCGCATAATAAATAAGCAATAAGTAACATAAAAAAAATATCGGCGATATTTTTTCAAAGTTCTTTTTCTGTGAGGTTTTCCCCTTCACTATAACTTCCTTTAAGCAAATTTAAAATATGATATTATATAGAAATCTCGTACAAAAGAAAAACAATATTATAATAATATTGCACCTACAGTTCAATGCCTTCTCTGAAACAATAATCATGACAAATGATCCAAGATTTAATAAATATTCACTAGCCAGTGAATATGAGAAAATACTTGAACATTTTGTGTTAAATATTTTGTGTCAGTTGCGAAAAGAGAATCAGATGTCTTTTTACATTCATTTTCCTCCGAAATAATTTTCTTCGATTTCTGTATCTCATCGCTCGCTACTATTTCACGTAGTAAGACCTAATCTCATGTATTTACATACGTGATAATGCAGAATTTCACACAGGGATCTCGCAAAAAAAAGAATGAGTAAAAGAACATGAACCGTCTTGCACACCATACTCTTTTCTGAGAAATCCACAATAAGGTTGATTCGAATACGCGGTTGGCCATTTAGTGTATCCTATACTTTCTAAGGAATCGCCATTGACGGTGACCCAATCATCGTCTTCAAAAAAAAATCCTAGCCAAGCCAAAGGCACGTCTTTTTCTTGTAGCATTTGCAAAAGAAGTTCCTCTTCGGACTCAAAGTTAATAATTGCCAGATGACCTAGTTTACAAAATTTAAAAACACATTATGCTCGATATTCGCATTAGATATCATTACCGAACTGATCAGACGTTACCAAAATTATGATATATATAAATACACGTGTCAATATACATATGAATAATCAATATGTAGCGTCTTGTGAATTATTTTCATACCTCCTTCCCGTATACAAGCCTGACGAGCCTTCTCCCATGACATACTGCGAAAGTGAAGCTTGTGTGCACCAATCCCAGGTGTAAAAACATAACCTTGTGGTATTAGTTTATTGCTGTTATTATTGTTATTATCGTAACGTCTTATATCCGATAACAATCGCTTGAATTCCTGTTCGCCGAATACATAAAATGTTTTTTGACCGACTTCGACGTTGTAGGTAGTGTGTCCGTTCATTGTAATCTCAGGTTTTCTTCCCATCTCTCCTGGGAAGAAACAATCGACTATAACTTTAGTTTATAATTCTACGAAATATGCAAACCGGAAAAAATAGCAATGAAGAATATTCTTATCACCCAAAACAAGTTGTTATGTAAGTGAGTCGAATCTAAGAAAGCAAAGGAATCACAAAGAATCTGAAGTTCAACGTATTTTCAATAATCGATCACTGATGAAACTTAACGAGCAGTATTTCTTAAAAACACTATTTCAATATACAATAACTAACATCTCCGAATGTGTATAGAGTAACAATTATACATATACTTAACAAGACACAACGACCATATAAATAAAATAATCACAAGAAGTTTACAGAAATTTTAACTTGTAATATATTTTTTATTCTACTTTTAAAAATATTAGACGAAAATTACCTGCAATCTCACTACTATTGAGTATCGCGGAAATTTGAGATAACAGTAAGAGAGTCTTGTTGCTTTGAGAAGATGCGTGTTCCTCAAATACATCGTTTGCAGATGTCTCAAGTGCATCTCCTTTATATTGTGCAGATGCATATTCTCGACATTGACACCAAAAGACAAAAACGATTAAAAAATATTTGAACATCTTTTGATGTTTCTACTGAACAGTTTTGCGAAGTACTACTGCAAGAAACAGTCAAAGTCTGTATTTTAAGCGGTAAGATAACCAGGTCATATGTTACGAAAATTAAGATTTCAATAACCCAGCAAACTCTTATATCACCAGACAGTCAGTATGTCAACAGATTAAAAATTACTTAGATTAAAATTAATCATCCAAATCGTTTGCACCTTTGTCTATATTAAACTCATGTTTTGTAATCAAAGCCTGATAACAAAATCTGATAGGATAACAGGTTGACGGCAAGTTGCGAGCAAAGTCTCTTGTTAATTGTATACATATTTCTGCTGGCAATCTGCTTTTATCGGATATGTGAGAGAATCTCTAGTAAATCTTTAATCCGGCGACAAAACGTTGTTGTAAGTATTTCAATAAAATTTGCGGACTTGACTGATTAAAAATAACTAAAAGAATGTAAGTACTTTATTTCATAGTTGAGCAATATATACATACAAAAACAATATTTTTCAGCTTTTTTTCTTTGTTCAGTTTTTTTATTTTGTTAACATTATTTGTACTTTCTTTAGTAAGAATTATTCATTTATTTGCACATATGTCATTGCTCAGTATTACTTATATAGGAATCTTGCAAAAGAAATATCGCAATTCAGTGCAAAAATAATCGTCCATACTATTCCATTTAACAAGAGCCGCGCAGTGTTGATTGCCGTCATGATTAGGTTCAGTAGTTGGAAACGCGGTTGTTCATTTATTGTATCCTGCACTTTCTAAGGACTCGCTCGAAATTATTTTTTTCTTTCAAGTCTTCTCCTTTATCCGAAATATATCTATACTCATTACATTCCTTAATACTCATTATTATTTTAATTAGGAGAAGAACTAGTCACACATTTTTACACATACATATATGCGAAATATATTACGCAGAAATCTTGCAAAAAAAGATGTTCAATCTGCTGCACTCCTCGTCGTCCAGAGCACCTTCTGGTCCAGATACGATCGACATGCAATTTTGGTTGCCACCTAAATTATCAGGTTGATTGCCCCAAACAAAATTTACCTTCGTCGCCCATTTAGCATATTCTGTTGTAACAAAGGGATCGCCCTTGACAGTAACCCATTCGCCCTCTTCAAAAAGTTCATGAACGCCAAGCCAAGCTTGGACCAGACCTTGTAAGTTACTTTCTTGTAACATTTGCACAAGAAGCTTCCTTTCGGACTCGGAATTGATAATCGCCAACTGACCTGACCGTTCATAAAATATATTAAAAAATTATATTCCACATTCAAAAACTATTATCATTAAGCTTATTGCGTTGTTTCGAATCACTTATGCAAATACAATAACACTAATATACATTAATGATCAATATGTGGCGTCTCAAGAATTATTTTCCTATTTTCCTATTTTTTACCTCCTTCGTCGATACAAGTCTGACGAGCCTTGTTCCATGACTTTTTATTCAAATGAAGTTTGTGCGCACCAATTCCAGGGGTAATGCGGTAACCGCGTGATAATAATATAACACTTTTGTCTAAATTACTGTTATTTTTCTTATTATCAGATTCATTATTATTATCATTATCACGTCCACTATTCGATAATAATCGCTTGATTTCCTGTTCGTTGCATGTATAAATTATTTGCTGACCGATGTGGTAAATATTATGCCCGTACATGTTAATCACAGGATTTTTGTCTATTGACTCTATAGAAAAAAATCGATATAACGTAATTTATATATGTCACGAATACATACTAAAAAAAAGAAATTTTAATTTAGAATATTTCACATATCTTTTTCTCGCAGACTTTTTTCATTTATGTCTTAAAATGTCTAATTATAGAAAACAAACAAATCACGACGAATTACAAGATAAATCTGTGTGTGATAATTCATGAAAACATATGAGCTATAAAAGTAAAAGATAATACGAAATTTTACCTGCAATGTCATTACAATTTTGTGTATTGGAATTTAAAGATAGCAATGACGGTTGACTCGTGTCGCTATCAGCAGTTAGATTTGTTTTTAGTGATTTTATAGTATCACTAGTAACATATCCTTCACAGAGTGTTAATGCGTATTCAAAATAATAACACCAAAACATAAAAACGACCAAGAGATTTTTGAACATTTTTAGATGTTTCGACGAAACGGTCTTGAGAACTAATGTCGCGAAACACAGTTGAAGTCTGTTTTTATACTTATTCAGTAGAGATAATCGGGTCACATGATACGAAGGTTAAAGATGCAAATAGTATCATACTATTTGCAATAGTATGTATCATACTAAACGCATATATTTTCACAATAGATCTCTCGACGCACATTTTTTCCTGCATTTTACGGCTACAAAGAAGTCGAAAGAGAACTCATTAACAAACTGATTATTTCATTAGACTAAAGTGAAAGATATTCACGATTGTAGTTATAACGCGCGAGTCAGATTTCATTCGGTGTTACACATTAGAATTGATCTCACGTTTTCTTATACGTATGACATTTATGAGAGCAAAAGAAAAACAAAATATAATATATTGGTATCAATTATCAGTAAATTGCTCGTACAGCCTTCATTATTATTTTTCAATTTTAACGAGTATCACACTGTAAATAAAAGTAAAAGATAATATGAACTTTGTCCGCAATGTCACTAGAATTTTGTGTATTAAAATTTGAATAGATCAATAATTCGGTTGACTCATGTTGTCTTCAGCAAATGAATGTGTTCGAAAATCATTTCCAGTACTGATTGCTAATGCAAATTCATAATAATAATACCAAAAGATAAGAACGATTAAGAAACTCTTAAGCATCTTTAGATGTTGTAACTGAACGATCTTGAGAAGTAAATCAGAGAAGACAATCGAAGCCTATATGTCTTTCATGGATATTTAAGAAGATAACCTGTATATCGGGTCACTATTTTTATTTATATGGGATTTTCCTCCAGTTTATACTAAGACTTTGTAGCATCATACTCTTTTCTGGAAATTCCGCAATTAACTTGATTCAAATACGCGGCTGTTCGTTTAGAGAACTTTCCTGTACTTTCTAAGAGATCATCATTGAAGGTGATCTATTATAATCACCGTCTTCAATAAGAAATTTTAGTCAAGCCGGAAGTACGGTCTTTTTTCTTGTAGCATTTGCAAAAGAAGAGTCCTTTTCGAACTCAAAGTTAATAATCGCCAGATGATCAGTTTACAAAATATAATATAAAACATTGTGCTTGATATAGATATGTTATATTTCACAGTTTAACAATAGATACAGAAAATAATATATACTTTTAAACTTTTTTTTTTTTTCAGTTTTTCCATTTCGTTAACATGACTTGTATTTGTTTTCTTTAGTAAGAATTATTCATACTCATTTGCGTATGTACACAATATTACCTACATAGGAATCTCGCAAAAGAAGGAAACGCGTTTGTTACATTGCAGATTGTCCATTCCGCCTTCCGAAACAAGAGCCGCACAATTCTGGCTGTCACCGTTTGCATATTTACTCGCCCAGTTGCTGTAGCCTGTATCTTCTAAAGATACGTCAGTAACGGTCACCCATTCACCCTCCTGATAAAGATCATGAAGCCCGAGCCAAGCTTCGTCTACATTGTTCTCTTTGAGTATACGCAGAAGAACTTCTTCCTCGGATTGCGAATTGATAATCGCCAGGTGACCTAAATTGCGTACGAAAGTGATACAGTATTTGAAAAAATTCGCCGTCCTGTCAACTACTTAAGCTGACAAGACAATAGACCTAAGATCACATCAACTTTGCATATACACGTAATACATGATGATCAATTCACGATTATTGATGATCATTTTACACGTGCTTTCAAAAATTATTTCCTTTACCTCCTTCCTGAACACAAGCCTGACGAGCCTTTGCCCAAGACAGTTGGTTAAGATGAAGCTTGTGCGCTCCTACACCAAATGTGACTAGATAGTCGCCCGGAGTCTTCGATTGCTGTGTACGGTTATTCTCGATATATGTAATAATTATTTGCTGAGCCACGTTGATGTTATTTTGGTTCTTTATATTCACGTTTCTACATTTATCTAATGAAGAATCAAAGTTATTGCATTAACAATTTTTTTTCGGGAGATATAGAAAAAAAAAAGTGAATTCGTATTCTCTACAAAGTGATTTATGAATCTAGACTCCTAAATGTTTCGCGACGTAAAAGATATCATAAAGATGTGCGACAATAATATAGATCGAAACCAGTAGTGTGTCAAAATAAAATTGGAACGTGAAAATAATGGGAGTAAGAGAAGTGTCACAAAGTGAAAAATATGTCTAGAAAACTCTTGCGTTTTTTCTTGCGTTTCAAACTTTTTTAATTGATTATTAGATAAAGAGGTTTTTTTTACCTGGAACTTCACTATCATTACTTGGCTGAGCACTTGTTGAGGTTTCTGACACAAGATTTTGCAACATATGCGGAAGACTTTGCAACACTACATCCTTATGGGATATCGATTCTGCCTGAGTTTGGCACCAAACAGCGAAAATAACAACAAGAAAATACTTGAACATTGTTAAATGATTGTTTCTACCAAACAGTCGGAAAGAGTAATGTCTCAACAGATAAAATGTGTCTTTTTATATTCAATTAGCAACTCAACACTATATGTAAAAAATTCTATAGAATCAGATAAGAAGAAGATATAACAGCATTAATGTACCTAATGATAGCAAACTGACTCACAAGTTTCGCAGAATATCTGACAAAAAATCCTTTAATCTCCTCTCACGAATATCTTTTATCGAATATATTTTTTATCTTTTTTCGTGTTATTTTTTATTTACAGCATACAACGTACTTATCGTATCTAATTAATGTTTATCTGATCACGTTTTTATCTCTGAGAGCGTTTCAAGAAAAGCAATTTGTTTCATACAGTTTCTGCGAATACGTATCTCGCTCCCGCTATTTCAAACGTTTTTCTTACAAATTCAGTCTCTTATTCTTATTTGATAAGATTAATTCTTCGTATCCTTCTTCAGAAAATGATTTTCTCTTTTTTTGTTTTTTATGCTACTTAAAAGTATATAAAGTACTTGTCATATCGGAATTCGAGAGATTTAACATCGGAAAAACGGTGAGACAGCGGGAGTAAATTCTTTTGTCGTTACGGTAATCCTCTCTTCTCTTCTCTCTAAACGCTCAATTCGCTAAGTCTCTCGAGAAATAAACGAAGAAGAAGTAGTTCACAAGACGGTGACGTAAGAAGTGTGGCGCACAAGAAAGCGATCTGTGTCTGCGGTAATATTGGCGGCACGCATCAGTGGCTAAACGCACCTTGTAACAGCGAGAGGGACTCGCGATAGCCAGAGACATTTTTTGCGACAAGACAAAACCGGTATATCAAAGTGTAAGTGGTTAGGAACACGGGAACCTATAGCCATATCTCCGTGTTAAAACGTTCTACAAATTCTATTTGCGAAACACGAACGAAATCGGCGAAGAACTGCGAGGTACCGTATCTCAGACGCGGTTAGCGCAAGAAAAGTGACGCTGTGTTCCGCAAACGACGGCGACGTTTCTCGCGAACAAACGGATGATCTGTATTCGTAGTCGAGTCTCAGCTATGCCCTTCGAACAGCTTAACTTCTCTTCCTCTCTCTCTCTCTCTCCCTCTTTCTTTCTTTCTCTCTTCGTCTTTCTGCAAGTAATGTCTGCTACATTATACATACGCGCGCAGAACAGACGAGGCAACAACTGTGACAATGAGCACCAGCACTCGCGCTCCAACTTCCACGAGTGAGAGCAAAATGATGTCGGAAACGACGTGAATCGTAATTACGAGCAAAGCCGAGAGAAAAAAAGATCGTTAAAAAAAATTTCATCTCGCGCATTCTTTCGCAAAAAGACACCGGTAAATATATAATGTGACAAATACCGAGACAATTGTAAGAAAAAAAAAAGAAAAAAACGTACTTTTCGCAAATTAATTAGTTAGGGACTAATTATTAGTAGGAACAGTAGTTGGAATATGAAAACCATCTTCGGAATTCTCGCTCCGCGAGAGACAAGCGCGTCGGAGTTGAAAATCAACCGTCTCGATCACGATCACTCGAGAGGCGCGAATGCTCCCTTTGAGGGGAACGCTCTTAATCAATTAGCATTTATTACCGTCAGATCAGCCATCGTGACGTGTCTCTTGATCAGCCGAAAGCTCTGTCTCTCTCCTTCCGACGAATATTCAGCTCGCGTTTCCAAAATTCAAACTGTGGAAGTCGCGCGCGCGCGCACACACACACACCTTCCGTGCGATACTGAAAGGTCTTCTTGAAGATTCATTCAAGGCTGCGGAACTTAATAGACCCGAAAGAAAGACGATTCGCGAAAGACGATTTCGCGAATAAGAAGAAAACGGGTGTGCCGTAACGCGCGCCGCAGTTGCACCGACTGAGTGAAGTTCGCTTACTTCAAGGAGAAGGTGGCTTTGGGGACTTTCCCGAGCAACATTAGTTCCGCCGTCTACATTCATTTCGTTTTTTTTTCTTTCCCTTCGCAATCCCCTTCCCTTTCGCCGATCGGGCCAACTTGAGAGATTTCGAACCGGTTGCGGCTCTCTATCGGCTATTTAATCAAATCTCTTTCTCTATTGATTATCCGCTCTTACATTGTTCTGTGCTCTTTGCTCGTCTAGCTTTTATTATATATATATATTATATCTATATGGGGCTTCAGCGAATAATGCAGATTGTCGAATGCACAGACTGTTTCTCTGGCCTTTTATACCTGTCTATCTTTTTTCCTTTCTCTCTCTTTCTCTCACTCTGAAATGTGTCATTCAATGGCGCAGCATGAAGAGCAATCGCTCGGAAAAATGGAAGAGAAAAAACTGGGAATCACTTCGATATAAAAAATAATCAATCGACAAATCGAACGCGACATTCGACCGACGCCGGCGTCGAGGGACGCAATTAGCGATATTAATGAGCCGAACGCCTCGGAACGAATACACAATATAACGCTCCCTCTCTGCATAAAGAAACGATCCCGAGAGAGAGAGAAAAAAAGAGAGGAAAAAAGAGAGAAAAAAATTTGCGTGTGGGCTTATTGCGGCTCGCGCGATATTCACTCGACGACGAGTCAAGAATGCTCGAGAAAAGAAAGGCCCGACTGCATTTCGCGATGAGCCAACGTATTTGCAACGTCAGAGGTAGTTAAGATTTAGCTCTCGGCTGCATTCATTTGCTAACTGTAGCGCCTCGCCTCGTCGTATTCCGTGCGCCTCGTAGTCAAGCAAACTTGTTAATTGCGTGCTCGACCTACTCGACGTTCATATAATGGAGTCGTGTCACGTCTGATATCGCGGCGAACAAATTAAAGCGGCAGCACCCGGATGAAAGATGAAGCCCGGGCCGCGAACGGACGGGCGATATCGAGGGAAAGCGCAAAAGACCGATACTTGTTCAAAAGTAAGCGGGCGAGACACACAGAAGCGTGTTCGAGGCTATTCAAATCCACTTTGAAATTACTAATCTCGAAATTAACTTTTACGTCACTCCCATAATGTCTACGTGCAGCTTATTTGTCTCTCTTAAGTGCGGGAAGTTTTATTACGTTGTTGTAATCTTGTGTGTAACACGTTGTGTTCTATTTGTGTATGTGTGTGTGTCGTAAATTAAGAGAGATACGGGTCTCTCGATCTAAGCTGCGCCCTGCCACGCTAGGTGCACCGTGGATCGAATATTTCATGCATAAATGCAAGCCTATCTCCTCGTGGAAACAATGCAAAGGTCGGCACCACATCACGAATGATAATTTGAGTAAGTGCGAGGTCTTTGGCGCGCGCAAGCGTGCTCGTGATTAAATCACCGGCGCGAGATTAGCGAAACGATAGTTATTTAAACGGGGTATTATAACGACGGAACTTTATTTCAGAGAGAAGCAGTTTATCGAGAAACGCCCTGAGCGATTACTTTGACCAAGTTGGGATAATTGCCAACCGGATGATGATCGTTTACGTAACACCGTCAAGTTAGGCGGAACTATTGGAAAAGCTGAGAGAGAAAAAAAAAACGATATAAACGATAATACGTGAAATCTGGCGGAAGATTATATATAGGTATGTGTGAAGACGCGCGTTTACAGCGCGATAGCAATTGTGATAATTGAGCCGGAGTTCGGTGTGTGCAGCATCCGCCGCATTGATGCGCATGGAAGAAATAAATTCGCGCGATCGATCCCTCACGGATTAAATTTTTATTTTCCTACGCGCGTCGTGGGAAGCATTAAGCGCATTTCAATATACTCAGATTTGCAATTACAATATCGAAAATTCAATTTTCTTTTAAGTAGGTCGGCTTCGTTCAAGGAAAACGGAAGTTTCCCGCGTATATGCGGAAGTTCGTTTGCTATATATATTTCGTTCTAGGCTTCAAATGGATGATAGATCGACACACTTCAGAAAGACACACTTTCGGATGAAACACGTACATACGAATATATATCGTCGGAAAAGATGACAACCTTTTGAGTGGCTTGCACTTGTTTCAAATAAGTTTATAAGCCACTCAAAGGTTATCATCTTTTCGCGTTGAATTTCGCGAATTGTTATATTTCGCAATTTCTAAGGCGGAAATACACGTGTTACTTCTTATTTTGCGCGATCGCGCTAGCTGGTGGCGCACATCGATTTTTATAATACAAAAGGTTATCTAATAATAAATTTTTCTTGGTAAAAACTAGCACCTGCGTCACTTACGTCTGAACAGAGTGTCGTACTTACTTCTGGATGTTTGCAAATACGAGACATGCAAAGGTTCGTCTTGCAAAACTCAATATTCTACTATATACATACATATAATATTTATATAATAAAATATATGTTATATATATATATATCTTTTTATTTCAAGAAAATTTTGAAGATCTCTTATTGCCGTGTATTTTATCTGTTTATCTGTTTATTCTTTCCCTTGAAAAATTCATGTTTATATTTTATGTAGATACAATTAACGAGTTTTGTGCACAATCAGATAACTTCATGTCTGAAGAGTCTATCAAAGTTTTTCTCATATCACTTCCGCCGTCAGATGGAAATGCGTTCATTAAAAGCGAAATCGCGATGCCGCGAAATTTCAATTACCGATATCGGCAGCATTATTGGCGAAGTCGAACGGCTGTCTTGCCTCGAGCGATAAAAGAACTGGGACACCCGAGTTATTGGGGGGAAGAATAACACTTGACCGAGAGGATTTTTACGACACGACGTGACAAAACGCGATTTCCAGTTTCGGGCGTCGTCGCAACTCGCGAAGCAAGCCAGAGCATTTTCACAGCACACAAAACTGTCACGTTGAAGTCACGCTCCCATTGTCTAAGAGAAAAGTTTTCGTGACAGACGTCAAAGGCTCTGATATTAACTCAGATACTGCTGTATTTACAACGGAGCTTCTGTATCATCATTTTTTTTTTTTAGCCATCCCGTTCCGAAGAGGAACCCTCGACAAAGCTTTTCAGAGACAAAAGCGCGCGCGCGCACACAGGAATGTGTATCGACGAACATGTCAGTACATAATTTATCAATAATGCTCACTTCCGAAGTAGAAAGAGTTATATTTGGGGATTGACTTTATGCCCTGACAAATTTTTTGCCGATATAACATCACGCCCGCAAATTCAATTCTTCTTTTTTTTTTAGCAGAAATAAAACTTTAAATAATTTAAAGACTACGACATACAAAAGATATGCGTAATATTTACATTCGTAGATAATGAATTCTAGTTTTTTTTTTTTTTTAGAAGTGCGTATATACGAACATCGCCAAGTGATAAAAAATCACAAGTTCTCTCTTTCTCTCTTTCTCGTGTTAAATAAAATGTGAAAAATTTTTCAAAAAAAACATTTCAATGCAAAATCAATTGTTTGAAAATAATTTTCTCAACCTATTCTCATAGTAGCTCGGCAAACGTACGAAGAAAACAAGATTTTCTCTATAAAAGAATCCACTTGATTCGATAAACCCATCGGTAATCTCGTTCAGTGGCAATAGATTGAGCTAATGCATCGACAAACAGAGTATCGGTCGATCTCGCAACGAGATAGACTCATTATTGCCGCTAAATATTTAACGAGATAAAGCGGCAATCAGTTAATTACGCGCTACCGATCACGCGCATTGCTGTAGGTCGTAATTAACGTGCTCGATAGCTACTTCACGGTAAAACGGCGCGATGTATTTTGACAAGCGCGCTGCAAAAACGGAATAGCGCATATCTGTGTAATAATATACACAGAGAGTCCGGAGTGTGTGTGCGAGATGCGAGATAAATAAACGCTCTTCCGGACAGCGTTTAATTTCTTACACGACATTTAACAAACTGGCTATTAAAATTTACGTAATCCCGAGACTCTCGCGCTAACATTGAAGTAAAAAACATCGATTACTCGCCAGCGGGTCAATTACGGCTTCGTTAAAGTCTCCGAGACTCCGAAAAAGCACATAGTAAATATATATTGTATATATATAAAAGTACGAACCAATTGTAGAACGGGTCTGGGGTTGGACAATCGGATTGTTATTCGCTTCGGCGTTCGTCGATTGTGAGCGATGATCGGACGTGACGATCGGCGTCGAAGTGGAGTTGTTAACAATATTGCCAGGCACGGATGTCGATGTTGTCGAGGCCGACGTTGTCGTTGAGGACGGATTCGAGGACCAGGAGCTGCAAGTGTCGCAGCCTTCGGCGGAGCGTGTCGATAGCCGACAGCAGGACCAACGTTTTCCGCTCCACAGGCCTGCGTGGTAACGTCCGCTCAAGCCCGAATTCTCACTGCACACTGCAAGCGAGTACGTATGCTCGTAAATCATTTCTTAAGAATGATAACATCGTTTCAATGACAGAGGGATTGCGTGAACATGTATACTTCATTCGAGTTCTTCCTTTCACCGAATAAAATCGTAAACTCAAAGAGTCAATATCAATGCGGTTCGACATTCTCATGGCAAAATATCAAAACAGGATATTGTTAGGATAATACGAATTCTGCTTGTCGTGCACCGTCAGAGGAAGAAGCGCCCGTGCGAATAAAATATACGCTCGAAATCCGGATCACGATTGAATATCGATGTGGGAGAAAAGAAGAAAAAGGGAAACGAGAAAACGTACCAGCTCGTATGGCACGTATCCATTCGGCGCGATCCTGCTCGCGAGCGGCGAGAAGGTAGAGCGTGTATTCCTGACCGGCCTCCCGGTATCCCACCTGGAATGGTAGCCCGGATGGTATCCCGCCGCCACCGCCGCCCGCGTCGCCGCCACCCGCGGCGTCGCCGACACCGCCTCCGCCACCGGTGCTACCACTTCCGAGACTGGCCGTCTCCACCACGTGGACGCTCTCCACGGCGATCCGACCACGTTCCTTGCGGCGCTGTAACAAAGTCCGGTTGATTTATTAAAGACTGATCATGTGTAAAATAATTTGCTATTGCAACAAATTGTACAACAAAAATATCTCTCAAGTAATTATTTCTACAATTAGCACACTCGACAGTTAATTCTTTAACAAATTAACTAAACGCGTTAATTATGTGCGATACGCAATTACGTAAGCGTTACTGAATACGTATATCTCAAAAGAGAGCAGACATTTGAACATTTACGCGCTCTCAATAGACGGTTTTTAATTATTCAGCACGTATTGTTCATTGCCGGGGAATAATCTGTGATAGCGCTAACAAACATGCGCGCATCATTAATCCTATAATTACAAAATCAAAATTGTAATATCCATACTATAAATGGGAACAAAACAAGCTGTCGAAATATTGATGTGATATTATCGCATTTCGGGCGTAAAAAAGCGTATTCACAAGCGCGCGAACGGCATCGAGCGACCTTCCCCGGGGACATTTGCGACGGGATTCATGATATGGATTCGCGCGACATGGATTTTCCATTCGACAATGAACAGTCTCTGATCCAACAAGAGCGGGAGAGGAAACGAAAACGGAAGGAAAAAAAATATATGATTGAAACCTTCTTTACCTCCACGTTGTACGGCAGATCTCGCGACGCGAGAAAAAAAACACAAAGAGATCCGACGAGAATAATATCTCAGAAGATCCGCACGTGGACCAAGCAAGTTCTTCGCACGGTAAATCGGGATATGTCGAGACGAGTCTTCTCAGAACAAACGTTGAACGAGAGTAATCGGTGTTACGACTGATCTATTCGCGGTATGTGTTAACAATTCTGACTAAAGGATCGATAAAAGTCCAGCTTGCAGCTCGATCCCGTGGAATCGGATTCCAGAATCTTAATGCGTATCGAGTCAGAATGCGCCAAGAAACTGCTACGTCGAGACTGAAGAAGCGTGTATATCTCGTATTCTCCCGCACTCGGCGCGCTCCACGAGAGATTAAAACGTCATAGACTCGTCCGAGGGATTCGTCAACTCGCGGAAGAGGGTGCTGAGCGGAAGTGGAAGATTAAACGTAAATTCGGCGTGCTTCGTCGAGACCGAACGACGGCCACTGACTGAGCGGGCGACTAGTATCAGGAACCCAACGGCGACGATAGAGGAGCGGAAGAAAGGATGATGAGGAGGAGGAGAAGGAGGAGGTGGACGACGACGACGACGAGGGTAGGATGGAGAACTCGCGGTGGCGCCTGCGCCACTAATTTTACACACGGTATCACGATCGCACGTTATTCGCCACCTCCTGCCGAAAGCAACCCTGTCCACCTAAAGTCCCCCGTCCTCGCGTCTCCGTCTCGGCT
Organism: Pseudomyrmex flavicornis; assembly: GCA_014825475.1. NCBI lineage: Eukaryota > Metazoa > Arthropoda > Insecta > Hymenoptera > Formicidae > Pseudomyrmex > Pseudomyrmex flavicornis. Next base: position 22,305 of record QVNW01000490.1, read on the forward strand.
ACCGAGATAGCTATTGGCATTAGTCACGACCGCACGCAGTTACCGAGCCGATAGTTATATACCGGTTACCACCCTGTCCGGTAAGATTGAGGGGACCGCGACAAAGACGAGATCTGACCTCCGTCTTCTCCGGCGAAACTACATTGAATTGGTGTATTCTTTTTTTAACAATTATAATTCAAGTTAAATATTGTAATTGGTTACATGATTGATAGCTTAGTAACCAATTGATTTAAATAAGGTAGGTTGTTTGTATGTATATATTTTTACGTATATTTCTAAATTCTCATGTGATTAAAAGACAAACTAATAAAAATATCTTATTTCCCCCATAAATAACAGTGTTTTATATATCTTGCTTATAAAAGTTCTGAGATTCAGTGTTAAAACAGATTATAAATAATTTTTAATTTTATTAATTGTTAATCATTAAATAGAAAAAACAAATTATTGCAATATTTTCAATATTTTCTCACTATTCTTATAATAAGTAATTTAACAAGAGTAAAGTTAATAAGTTAAGTGATAAGATAATAAAATTATTTTTATAGGAGCAACAAAATATATTTTCTTCAAAATATTTTCTCTTTAAAAAAACAATAATAAATTGACTAAAAATGTAATCAACTTTTCTCGCCATATGATATTGTAAATAAAAAATATATTGATTAAACAGCATGTCTTGTGTTTTTGTCTAATTACAAAAATCAAAATTAAAATACTAAATTTTCAAAATTACTCACTTCACCATCTCCATCGTAGTAAATAAGATAGTGTTTTGTCAGCACGAACCATCGTTGTTTGTAATTGACTGGAGTAAAGCGTTTCTTGTTTTGGGAACGTTTTATCATAAATCCTTGCCGAATAACATCTCCACCTTTTGACTCTAGCTTTCCATCCTTCCCTGCCATCACAGATGGAGGGCCTCCCTAGCAACAGTAAAAACATCATTACTATACCACAATAATAGAATTTTATTAGACGTTTGGCTTTTTTTTTTTTTTTTTTTTTTTTACGACATTCCGATTCGGCACTTCGTTTCGCACAGGCACAGAGAAAAAAAAATTACATGTGCACTCAAATATCTCTAAACTGGCTTGTAATGCGCTTCCGGTCTATTCGAACCGACAGAGGATACAAACGAATCTCTAAATATAGCACACACCGGGGCCTTTTTTTTCCTCGTTCCACATCAACCCCGCTTCCTGCCGCACGATTCAACTCACGTGTCAATTAACCAGCAATTATTATTACCGTGTCCCGTGCAGTTCCATCGCGGAAATGGCCGTGCTTCTCGTGAACAGCGCGACGGAATTGAAAGAAAAACATAGGTCGCCGAAAAAATCACCGGAGTGTCGGTCGCGACCCGAAACGATGCAACAGCGCGAGGGAACCGTGTGTGCGGTTATCCCGACGTTTTGTTAATTCGAATTCTATGCACAACGCGAAACCCGTCGGCACCTACCGCCCGCCCCGACGGCATTTCGGGCGTGAACTCGCGCTTACCATGTAACAGATGCGTGCTATCACCCCGCAGCCCCAACACTTGTCAAAAACATCACCGGCGCCTAAACAAAGAATTCACGTGGAACGTACATACGCATACACACACCGACAATCTGTCAAACGAAGACGTCTCGCGGCGACGTCCGGAATTCGCGAGATATCAGGAAATGTCGCACTACGTTGGTCAACATGGCGACCCGGTTGCCGCGAATAAGAGAATACATTCGATGCAGCGTAGCGCAACAACGCGACGCTTCGACATCGCGGTCGTCGCGCAAATAGCGGCCGAGATCGGCGACGATTTAGCGAGCCGAAATGCGCGGCAGAACGTCGAGTCGGAATCAACACGAGATACTTTTCGACTCGCGTAACTCGAATGCAACAAAATGGCGGGCTGCGAGTGAGCGGCTGCCTTCACGTCTGTTGTTTTGCTTTACTTGGATGAGGTGTGGTGTACCTGTCATCCACAAACTTTTGAGAGCGTGATACAGAAGAATCGTTGATCATTTCGGAGATAGGTTCAGAAAATAGAGACGTGATATAGAATTGTTTGGTGATTAATATCAGAGAGATACAAATAATTTTGATTGGCCTGCATAAACAGAACTTAACCTATTTTGCCGCACGTGTGTTGCCTCGTTGTTGACGTGTTCAATTATCGTTCATTCATAACGTTTACGCCAACATCGGAGACATGACAGCTCCCGAGGCGATACAAGTCAGTTCTCTGCCGCTTCCACCGGTTCAATACATTAATTTGTTCACGGACGAGAATGTACGCCGTGGAAGAGCTCCACGACCACCGCCGTCGATCCACGATAGCTACTCAATGTTCGGCAACGTGTTCAACGCGGACGACACGATAATCAGACCGTTGGAGGCTCAGGGAATCAAGCGGCTCTATCCGCAACATTTTGATCGTCGACGCGAACTGAAGAAACTCAATCACTCTCTGCTTGTGAATTTCTTGGACTTGATAGATTTGCTCGTCCAGTGTCCGGACAGTCCGCGACGTGCGGAAAAAGTACGTTACATCCTCATATTTGATTTTAATAAATTATTATTTTGTATGTTAAATGGAATCTGGAAAATATTAATTTATATTTGTTTTCAAATTATTACATGTAATTTACATGTTTAAATAAAATATATATTTTGTATAAACATCTAACACATTGACCAAATATATTTTTTCTTTAGGTTGATATTATATAGCCTTATTTGTTCTAAATTGTTATTATTAATTTATATACTCTCACTTTCTCTCTCTCTCTCAATTTAGGAATATAAAGATTGTGGTAACACAATATAAGTAATGTTCTTACAGGTTGAAGATTTAAGTTTACTATTTATTCACATTCATCATTTGTTGAATGAGTTTCGACCACACCAAGCCAGAGAAACGTTAAGAGTTATGATGGAATTGCAGCGTAGACAACGTCTCGAAACAGCACTTCGTTTTCAGAAACATCTTGAAAAAGTATGTTCATTATCTGTTCTGTGTGATTGTATGATATGATTGTCATTGATATGCACATTTGGTATTTATTCTAGGTCCAAGAAATATTGCAACATGCTTTACAAATGCTGCCTGATACTTCGGAATTAGATTCCAAGCTTGCAATAAACACAGATGCAATGGAATCTGTAGATAACACGGGCTTTGAACAGCAAACTCCGGATCCATGTAGCCCAAGCGATCGGATTATGTGCAAAGTGATAGATGATATGATTTCTTCGAACGGAATGTTTTAAGAGATGAGACTATTCTATATATACTTTTGGTATCGGCTTAACAACAAGTTATTACTATTTGTAATTATCTACTTTATAATATATAAATAATGAGAAGACCAGTGAGACTATCATATTCTTTTTTTGAAATCAATTTGTTCAAAATAATTTCAATTTTCGATTGCTGTTCTATTTTGACAAGACAGGAAAAATTTTGAATGAGATCCAATTCCGACCAGCAAGATTTAAGATCAAAACACGTGTTTATTCAAATAAAGCGTGTGATAAACACATGTTTTCTCGATATGTTGTTTTAGTGTTGAACCAACATGTGCATATATTTCACAAGTGTGTTCTATTGATCATAAAAGTGAATTTGAGAAAACATCTCATTTCATGCCTTTTTTAAACAATTTATCCACAACTAATGTTATCAATGATAAATAAATACATAATAATATTGCTGTAAACTCAATTTATTATTCAACTCTGTTAATAAATACACAAAAATCATTCACATTACAGATTAAACTCAGACACGTGCTGTTCTGAATTTAATAAAGTGAAGATTATTACATATACGTAAATGTGCAAAAGAGAATGATAAAAACTATATAAATTTTATACACACACACATACAAATATTAAAATTTGAAGAACTTTAGATACAGCATATATGATACATTAGATAGAAATTATCGTACATACGTAGACACAGTTTATCTTTGCTTTATATTTGAAATCGATTGTTTCAAGTCAATTTTTGTGTTTCAGCATTACTCTCTTTTTCACTTATATTTATCAGGTTTAAAAAAACACCAATATTAATATTAATTAGGATCATTTATTGAAATGTATATAATTAGAGACATTTCAGGAATAACATAACATAGCTGTCTTTCGACATGACGATCGGATGAAGGAAAAGGAATATGGGATACTTAAAACTCACCTCACAGTAGAAACAGTCATATGAAGATTACAAACATTAATAATAAACAATATTATCTGCTCCTGCAAAAAAAAAATATTAATTAGTTTTTCCAAGAATCCCAATGGAATCCCGCTTCTGTGGTTGTCTCTGCTCTATAAGATCCTGTACTGAAAAAATTTATATACAAATCAGAAAGAGAATATGATCGTTCTCGATCCAGTCCTCGACGTGTAAGCCTCTCATCAGCATGTTTCCTGAAAAAAAACAATGGTATAATAATTGCTGCTCCAAGTGCCGTCTCTCATTTGTGTCGAAGAAATATAGATTTACATAACCGATCTTCTTTTAGATTAGAGATATTCAGAATAATGTGATTATATATCTTTTTACATATTCTAGAGATTATTTTACATATATTAATGGGCGAAAGTTTTAAAGATATATGGTTATACGAGAAGCAACATGCGTATACATATAATTGTGTATATACAGTTTAAAAGTATAATATGCAATTAAACTATATACATAGTATTGTATATATATATGTATATATAATTTAAAGTTGTTATACAATTAAACTATATATGTACAATTGTACTTAGACATATTGCTTCTCTATGAAATATTGCGAAATATATTATATCTAGTATTTCTTCGATCAAGTTGATCTCGTGTATATCTAGTTGCTCCTCTTACGTACGTCTCGGTCCTGTTGACAAACAAATGTTAACAAATGTAAAGGTTTGGTTTGGAGATAGGAAAGTTAATAAGAGGAAATGGATATACAGAAGTTTTTTGACGAGGAGAGAAGTGTCACAAATTTTTCTAATCAACTATTAATAATTTTCGTCCATTCTTGTCCAATCCAATCGCGATGCAAATTTGAGTTTAGCGGAACGAGTTCTTATCCATCTTCGTCGGAGCTTGCTCTAATTTTTCTGAATAATACTGTCTTGACAAGTTTTCGTATCTCAGAAGATCTTCTTTCTTCTTTTCTCATATTTATTTTCATCGGCAATTTTTATTATAATATCGGTTGTTAAAAGTCTTGCAATACCATCTTTGATCTTGATACATGCCGATGTATTTTTTTTATTTGCGTACATTTTTTTTTGTCTTCATCCATATATCTAACATGTTTTTTCTAAATTTTCACATGTGTCATTTTTTCGATGCAAGTATTTTGTTTTTTTCCGTGGTTACTCATTGCAAATAAATATTTGAAAATTTCATCTTCAGTAGTTTCACGTCTGCATTTCATTTAAATGTTTAAATTACTACAAAATCTTCGTTATATTTATAAATCATAGAAAATTAGATATTGTGATATTGGTGTTTTGAAAGCGTTTTGTTAAATTTGCAAAGTAATCAAACGCTTTCTTTACTGTCTCTCAGTTGCGATTATTTTTTTTTCACTCTCTATAGCGAAAATTAGTTTTGTAATTAATAAAAATTCTTTCTCCAAGGACCACGGCCTCTTCCTCCAGATCTGAATCCACCTCCTCTTCCTCCCATTCTATTACCTTTAAATCTACCGCGTCCTACAAAAATAAAACAATAGTAATAATTCGATCAATAGTAATAATTTGTCAATTTTTTCGAGTTTCAATAGTTACTTTAGCTTACCGTAATTTGATATGTTTGAACTATATTTGCCACTAGGAGGTGTGTATATTTCTCTCTTATTGCTTTTATCTTCCTTATTACGTTTATTCGGGCTATTGCCATTTCCAAATGTAATCGGTGTGTGTCGTTTTTGAGTAGTAGTTCTCTCGGTCTATGAAAAATATAAGAAAATTAAAACATGATAAAGCAATTCACAAATGCAAACATATACAATATTTACTTGCAACATATTTCATATTTATATAACTGTGTGAAGAGTTACCTTTTTATCACTACAAGGTGTTTTCCATGAAAGATGAATGATACTTTTGAAACTAGGAGGCGAATGAAATAGATCCTTGATCAAAATGTTGATGTTATTGGTTGTTTTTAACGCAACAACCTTCAACTTATTTTCCTCAGACTTTAATTCTTCTTCGGTCTTTCCACTAATAGCTTCACGTAGTTTCTTTATATAACCTTGAATACCTCTTGCAAAATACTGTAATCTCAGTCGGAATTCCTTGAGCTGTTCAGCATCCTTCACTAAAAATTCAGGAGTCTGCTTGCACAGCTTATGAAAAGCATACATTAAACATTCCACATGACTGAACTGTAACTTCGGTACATCAGTAACTTCGGTAGCTGGAGGAAGTGGCATGTAAGTCTAAAACAGAGGAGATAAATGTAGATAACAGTGAACAACAATTGATAAGTTTGATTAAAAGATATAAAAATCTACACTAGAGACAAGAAAAAGTCTGTTAAAAGAGAAGCGTGGTTTACTCACAATAAGTGTATTATAAATTTGTTGAACTTTTTCCTCGGGTTTTTCAATATTTCCGCAGAATACAGCTAATTCAGCAAGTAGTTTTAATAGTTCTAATTGAATATCCCTACCGTCCGGAGAAGTCATCAAAGAAAGATGAGGCAAAACTTGCACACAAATGTACGAAACAAATTTGGACGAATCTATCTGTGACTGAAAAAAATAGGAAGATATTTTCAAGTATAAAAATAAAATAAAATAAAATAATACAATATATGCAAAACTTATGAACATTAGAAAACAATTATTCCAAAATGGTAAAATGTGGGAAGCGTGCGTATACGTACACTGAAAAATGGAAGAGCATGTTTAATACATTGAACTAGTCTATTCCATTGTTCAACATTGGTATGTTTAAAAGGTACAGTTAGTTCAGCTTGTTCTATTGTAATGTCAACTAATTCTTGCTGACCGGCGACTGTAGATCCTAATCTAGTCCAGGCAAGAATTTCCATGATACTGTGAAACTCGTCAGCAGTTACATCCTGCATAAAAAATACAGTGTGTAAAAGTTTATAATATTAAGTAGAGAGATAAAAGATTATTACATAAAATTATTATGCGTAATATTAATAAAAAATTACCTGTAATACTTTTTTACATTCTGCAATTAAGAAATCTTCTGGTTCTTTCGTAATAATGTCATGTCCTATAGCTTTAAGCTTAGTAGCTAAAAACTTTATGCAACGTTCTCTCGTTCCATCATCACCATTAATAATTTGGCTGAAAAATCCACTTAAAGTGCCTGTAAATATAAAGTTATGTTAATGATGCTGTATAAATGCTACATTCAATTCATATAAAATCTTTATTGTATTAAATTCTAGTAATTTATTCCTACCTTTTGGATCACTTTTCATAAGCGACATTATACTGTTGTGTACAACTGCCAGTTCTGAAGTATCTTCAGCTTGTAATAATTGCGCCAAAATATCTGCAATTCTTGCTGTATGTTCTTTATTATCTTTGCAAAGTGTTGGTAAGTCTTTGATAGCTTGCTTCCGAATCTGCAAACAAAAAACAATATAAAGAATGTGCATATTTGATATCATCTCATTGAAGCACAATAAAACATTTTTATTCAAAAACTAAATGTGATAAAAATACAAAAGTAAAATCTATGTGAAAACTTACAGCCATGTCTTCATCTTCACACAAATCCAAATGAGCATCCATAGCTTTATCTGCTAGTTTTGGAAAATGTTTAAAAAATCTTGCTATAAATTGTGATGCTAGTCGTTTTTCTTTTGGAGATCCTTTTACTGCAGTTAGTATTTCCAAATATTCTTTTTCATGCTATAATATATAAACAATATTAATATATAAGTAACTTAGTTTTCTTCTCCTATAATAAATAGAAATTAAATTTGTTAAAAGTATAATTAACCCTAATCCTGTAAATCCTGAACATTAATGTTCGAGCAATTCTTGAAAATGAAAAAAATCTTATTAACTATTTAGTAAAAGAACTTTTAAAAGATAAAAAAATATATCAAAACTAATGTTATTTCCTTAATATAGAATGTTGAACAAAGATCCATGAATTTTTACAGAAGTTTTGCAACGTTTTAATAAAAAAAATTTCATCAGACATAAGTGCCCAGGATTTACAGGACATGTGCCTAAAAAAAACGTTTACAGAATTAGGCTAGGTTAGGTTAGGTTAGGTTAGGTTAGGTTAGGTTAGGTTAGGTTAAAAAGAATGAATTCAGAAGAATCGAGAAATAATTGTAAATTATTATACAGTAAAAAATTGTTTGGCAAATTACAGACAATTTTTCGGCAGACTAAAGTGGCTTTTCGTGCACAATAAATACTTCTACGACAAGCTATAGTCTTTCAAAGTAAAAGAATCAATATTTTAAGCAGAATGATAACGATTGCAATTCATACTGTATAGCATACAGACGCTACATGCATTATTGACTCTTTGGAGTATGCCCGATACTCCAAATGCGGCTAAAAATATTTGATTAACAAATGTCTGTTACAATTATTCTAATGTAAGTACGAAGTACAATCTTTGCTATATTTAACGAAACTTGGTTATGCGATATAACCATCACGTACCTGCCCTAACTTGTCTTTAGCATCGGCGAGGATGCCAAAATTTTTGTACAATTTCTCAATACTGTCGCTGCTCATCGTAAGATTCACGTGCAATTTCTCACGATTACAAATACGAAAGAAATACGGTAAGTTCGCACCCTACAAATCGAATCAACAATTTTAGCTGGATGCTCTGAAAATCCTAGAACACTGGAACACGCTAGAACGCTAGAAACCGACAAATATGGCGGTGTAGATGGCGACGCAGAACACGACCAATCCGGAAGAAAAAAATGAACTTCAGCGCCCGGAAGTGACGAATACGAAGAATTATTGCGCCAAATATAAATTAATTTTAACAGTTGCGTGCCAATGTTTTTGAAACTTGTGTTATATTATTAGTAACAAATTATTGTGAAATAAAGTTCTAATATTTATTAATTGCATTAATTTTTTTACGAATATCTATAAATATCTGCTCAATTTGTAGAAATTGTGAAATATAAAATCTGATAGTAATTCATATAGTTACTTTACAACTTATTATTATTAAATTAAAGTTTTTAAAAACTTCTCATCTCAATTTTATAAAAAATAAAATAAATATGTACTTTTACGAATACGTAAACAGTACAATTCCGTCAAATCGGTAACAGTGTCGTCGAGAAGTATTCTTGCGCCTGAATAATAATGTATCTATTTACGTTTAATAATGAAAAACAAATTAATAAACATTTAATTTAAATGTGCTCCGAAAATCTCAAACAGAGCGGTGGCAATGCTAGGGACATCACCCGATTAAGCGGTTGGTTGCAGGTAGGGCGTTGACATTCGCTCCTCGAGTGGCGATGCGCGTGTGACGCTGGTTTTGCGATCGCGCCGATTACCCGTCGTCGTAAAGTACACACGTAATACGGTCCAACTTGTTATGAATTGATCCGGCGTGGAAACATGTCAATTGATCTGACGAAAAACAAAGACGCCCTCGTGGCCGCCTGGCAGAGCGTGGTGGACGAGAAAGTGTCTACTAACTGGTAGGTGATGCGTTTAAATTTAGGTTTGCTCATGCATTGCGAATTATCAATCCCGGCTTATACACGAGGCAACTTTCACATGCACGTACACGTACAGGCTGATATTAAATTAGCCGGTTGCCTTCTGTCCTCGTCGGGTCTGCAATCTCGAGTCGGAATAGTTGTGTTTAATTTTTCGCAAAGTGTATTGTTTCACGTAAACATCAAGCTGACGATAAGCGCTATCGTTTCTTATCGATTCGGACTACGTTGACGACGCATTTCAGCGATAAAAGAACACGGATATATGAATGGTTTTTTATTATTACTGAATAAAAAATATATAAGGAATATTTATTATTTATTACTTATTTATTGTTTGAGTTTCTTGAATTTTAAATCTCTACTTGTGAATAGAATAAATAAAACTTTATGTAATTTAGTAGTACATAAATAGTATGCACAATTATTTCTTTGTTTTATTTTTATTTGTGCACTGTTTATTGTGTTGAGATTCTTGTTGATCTTGTGCGTGAGTGTTTACAAACGTAATTTTCACAAATATGTATGTAAAAGTTGTTTATATATGTAGACAAAAGAAGAATTAGAAATAATAAAAAATGTACGCTTTTAATCAGGGCCATATTCGGATATGAAGGACAGACAAATAATTTGAAAGTAGTAGGAACAGGAAATGGTGGATTGGAAGAGATGATAGATCGACTGAATAGCACCCATATCATGTATGCGTTTTGTAGAGTTATCGATACTAAAACAAGTCTACCTAAGTGTTTGCTTATCAATTGGGTGAGTTTAAAGTGATTTAAGATAATAGATATCATTTTACGTATTCCACATATCTTAGAAAAAGAAAAAAAGTATACAACTTTGATATAAATTTTATACAATAGCATGTAACTTCGTAGAAATGTTTTTGCGTGTAATTCTCAAAATGGTTTTCTATAGCAAGGAGAAGGTGCTCCAATTGTTAGGAAAGGAACATGTGCTAATCACATCAGAGATGTGGAGCGATTATTAAAAGGAGCACATATAACAATTACTGCGCGTTCTGAGGATGATGTAGAAGTAGATGTAATTATGGAAAAGCTTGCCCGAGCAACAGCTTCCGCGTATAAATTTAATGAACCTCGTGGTGAGAATGAAGGACATACAGGTCCTATTGGAACAACATATCGCAGGTATATGTGTATTTATTTTGTGAGATTTTTACATTTTTTAAATGTTTTCAATTGTAAACACCAGATACAACGTTGTTCAAGATAATTAACAAATACTTTTTCCGCAGAGTAATTCCTGAACAAGAGATAAACGCAACAGAAAGAGATCAGTTTTGGCAGAAGGAAGAAATGGAAGAGAAAAAGAGACTGGAGCAAGAACGACTTCGCCAGGAAAAAGAGCGACAGAAACTAGAACAAGAAATTAGAGCTCGTGAAGAAAAGGAGACACAACTACGCGAACAAAAGGTATGTCGTAATTTGTATTTTGTAATCGTTTAATCAGAATCATATCAGATTACACATGCAACATTTTGTGAAAATTCTTTTCTCATCAGGTAACCGCCAAGGAGAATTCAATCGCGCGGCAGAAGATGGCCGAACAGCGTGCGGAAGAAGCAAACAACTTGCGCAATCAGTTAGCTGCTCAAAATTATAGCAATGACATCGAAGACGATCATAAATCGCGAAGCGAAGAATTACGAAGACAGAGAACTAAAGAGACGCAACAGTTGATAGCTCAAAGAACGATAAACGCACGAGCGATATTCGAGAAGAATTCGGCCGCCGGCCAAATGAAGACGGGTTCGATTCAACAACAATTCTTACCCAAGAACAATCATGTGGAGTCTGTGAGAAAAGCGTTGGAGGAGACTCAGATAAAGGATCAGCCGGAAGTAAAAGAAAGAGAAAATCCTGCGAGTGTGGAAACACTTACGACCTCGTCTACAGTGCCTCAGTCTCAAACCATCGAGCAGGAATCGAAAACAATTGTGAACCTGCAACCGGAACCCGAACAGGTGGAAGCTAAGGAGCAGATGACCGAAAACGAATTGTATAATCAATTGGACAGTCCTTACTTGTACTTCGACCCGAATAACGAGGGAATGAAAGCTAGAGCTTTGTACGATTATCAAGCCGCTGACGATACGGAGATTACTTTCGATCCTGGAGATATAATTACGCACATAGACGCTATAGACGAAGGCTGGTGGCAAGGGCTCGGACCCGATGGGACTTATGGACTATTTCCCGCCAATTACGTTGAAGTTATCGACAATACGACATGATAAAACGTATTTCCGAAGGAAGTTATTAAAAATAATTGTTTTTTTGTTGCGATTGTCAATTTGAAATTGTTTGCGCGTGTGCAAAAGTTGATGCTTGTTGCAATTTTATCTATAAACGCTACGTTCTGATTGTAATGCGCGTTATATAATAATTTTAAACGACTAAAAATTGTTTTGTTTTGCAATGGAAACGTATTATCATGGTTTGATGGTTGAAAAAGCACATGTTTTTATGACGTTTCGATACCTTCTACGCTATTGTTCAATCTTTACGTACATATGCAAGAAAGTGAGTATATATAAAGAGTTAATATTCCACTTAGCAAACTCTCAAAGAAGCCAATGAAGTGTTAGTTATAACCAGTGAAGTGTGTCTTCCCGCCAGATCATATACAAGTTTTATCCACAGTATGTAACTAACCGCTATATTATACATATATATATATAATATATATATCTTTTTATAACATCTTGTATCGAAGAAAATACCAAGATGTAGCAATAACTGAAATGTGCAACTTACAATACAGGAACAGAACTGAAAGCTATACTTACTTAAACTTATATCATTGTGAAACGAGGAACACTTCTATTTGTTATAGTTTAATGACAGATTTAGCATATTAAAGCACATACACCCGCTTATATACACTGCTTTTCCACCTTTTATATTACTTGTTATTTATATTGGTGCTATTATATCACAAAAAGAAAAAAAAAAAGCACGGGAGTGCCGATAGATTGCCGAGAATGCGATCCCTACGCGCGTAAGGACGTAGATCGACACGTTATGTATGAAAAACTATTTTATTGTATGAGAGTAGAAAATTTTTATAGATAATTAATAACGAGATAAAGTAGCATTATAATATCTATGTTACATAAATAAAAATACAGAAAAAAATTTATCTCCTATAATTCGGATTCTGTCCACCACTGCCACTAGTATGCGCATGACTTAAAAAGGCCAAGTGGCCCTTCGGACATTTATTGGCATAATGCCCTTTCTGTCCACACTTGTAGCAAGTTACTTCTTCGAGCGGCTTTTGCGGACCTCGCGGTTGCGGCGGACCGTTGTGATGTGTCGTATGAGCGGTACCATCTATTTCCTGTCTGACTTGTGCTTGTTCTCGTACATCGGGTGGCATCTTATTACAATAAATCGCTTTGTGACCACCTTCTCCGCAGAAGTGACAGGTTATCATTATCTTTTTGCCTTCCTTTGGCTGCATGTCTTGCACCGCTGGCAATTCAAATCTCGGGCTGAAAAAAAAGATTACAGGTTGCACATACAGACAATGCAAATAGATTTGTACAATACTGCATCTGTTTTATGTGTACTTACTGCATGAATTTGCAATTTGGTCCTTCCGGACAAAAACCAGCTAGATAAGCCATACACAAAACTCGTCTCACATGCCGGTGCCTGCATAATGGCCCGTGCCTACAAAATCCACGATCATACCATGGACAATCTCTAACTTTGGTCTCTGGATCGATGTGCAAGAACGGACACTCTTTATTGTGGCATGCATCTGTGATAATTCATATTGTTTGAATATTTGTATCTCTTAAAGTATTAGCAAAAAAAAATAAATAAATAATGGGTTACTTACTAAATCTAGAATAAAAGTAACATTCTGGCATTTTTGTCATATCATATTCATGCAAGAATTCACATTGATCACCCTTTTTGCAAAGACCTCTCAACCAATGTTTACATACTATTGTACGATCACCCCGTACATGTCTAAATGGACATGACGCTCCTTTATTACAAGAACCTTTGGGATAAAATTGACATACTGCTGCAATTGATTCTGTAGAACAGAAGAAAAATAATTGTACTTGAATTTGTTTCATTTAAAATAAACTTGTTTGTTTTATCAGTAATTCTATGCACACAATGTAAAATTAAAGTCATGTAAAGAAGTATATAATTTAGGAAAAGATGTGATCTCTATAACATACAGATTCACAAAAGAAAAATCTAGAAAAACTCTTTTTTTTTTCTCATTGTGTTGCCTCATTTTGTCTTCTTTATAAAAATTAATAAATAGAAATAAATAATAGATACACAACACAAGTATATGTATGTATGTGACGCAACATCACAGAAAACACAGTTAACCCCAACACGTAAGAGAACATACTGTCCATGCCGGTAAATGGTAACGGAAGAGCTCCAAATTGTTCATCAAGAGCGGTCTCGATGTCAAATTGCATATTGTCCACATTAGCCACCACGCACTCCATTGTTTTATTGTTAAGTTTTAAACATACATATAATCAAACACAAAACTGAAACCACAGTGAGACCATGATGAAGTATATGTGTATGTGTATATGTATATGTATATATATATATATAGATAGTAAATGTAGATGAATGTATCGATCACTCGCGTCGAGAATCGTATATCGCTCTTCGAGAGCCGCCATCTTGAAACGCGCCGTAGTGACTAGCGGAGTCGCGTTCGAATCGGTCCGTGCTTTATTACAGTGTAAAAATAGTGTAAAGTGATGCGCAATACTGTTTTAGTGCAAGAAAACAAGTCAAAGATTTTTGTCGCCAAAGGGGAAATCGTACGCGCGAAAATCGTACGCGAGTGTCTTAAGGAATAGCGAATGTTCGGTATTGCCCATGTGCTTCTGCAGGTCTGAGGACGATTGGGATCATCTTCGTGTGCTTCGGGATATTTTCTTATCGCGGAGTTCATCAAACATGCGGTGAATGTACATTTTTTGGTAAATTGGTTGTCTTTTTCCTAGTTCGCAGGCCTGCTAAGGGCCTCATATATCGGATGCGCATAAATTATTGGCAGACACGTGTATAATAAATAAAACGGGAACACGAGGGCTGGTAAGTGCTGCTCTCTTCCGGCGTGAGAATGATGCGTCTACGACATACGTGACTGCAGGCTTCGGCGGGAGGAGTGGGGGTGAGGCGCGAGGAAGAAAATGGCCGTCGAGGCTACGGTAAAAGGGCAGGGACGTCGTGCGTGGTGCGCGCAGCGCGACACGAGATTGCCAGTTTCGCGATAGACCGCGCGGAAAAGGGCCGTCGAACTTCCGCCGGGTAAGGCCTCTTGCCGTTGCTCGCAGTCGCGCGTTCCACCGGGAAGCCGCACAGAAAGGATTTGGAGGCCGTCGTCGTCGCCGTCGTCGCCACTGCCAGCGAAATCCGCACACAGTGCTGCTACGAGGTCGCCGTTTTAAAAAAGCGTTCGCGGGCCGAGCGCAGCCGACGAAAGGGCTCGCCAAGAGGTAAACACGACATCTCGTTACTGGCGCCTCTGCCGCCTGCTGCTGCCGTTCCGACTCCTCGTCGATACCGCGTTTCATTCCCGCGTTTCGCTCCTCGTTGCCAGAAGAGCGTGTTGTGCGAATATAATCGCGACGACGCGTCCGTCTTTCGCGTTGTGTCGCGATCGCGTCGCCGCCGCGCGATCCGCCGTTTGTGAGATTTCTCCGCGTGCGACGATTGATCGATCAGCAGGTTGCGGCCCTCTCGCTCTCTCGCACACGCTTGTCAGGGCCACTTGTGGCCGTCCGTTCGTGCCGCGGTCGTTTTTTAAAAGGGCGTGCTGCTCCGTCCTGTGCACGTCGCAACCAAGTTTTCTCGTGGGTGCGTGGTTTGTTCCCTCTCTCCCTCTCTCTCTCTCTCTCTATCTCTCTCTCTGTCTCTCTCTCTCTGTCTCTCTCTCTTCCTCGGTGCCGTCTGTCGTCTTCTCGGTACGCCTCCGTGCGTAGTTGCACGAGCATCTTTGTTACGCCGTCTCATGTGTTGTGCCGAACGTCGTTGCGCAAATTTCGGAGCGCAACACGAGAAAAATCGTCGATTGCCGGACACGCTGCGCAAAGTTTGCGGTTGATTATTTATCGCACGACTCCCATATCCGTCGTGGAGTCGAATCGCAACGGACGCAACGAAATTTAAAGGGATCGATTTGTCAACAAGTCGATGAGAGTGCGCGCGTTTTACTCGACACCGTACGCGGCGGATTCTCGCTAGTGGAGTATTGTTACAATTTCCGTCGTCGCGTTCTCGCGGATGTTCCGGATCCGCGTGTATTCGCATGTCGTTTTATTGCACTATTGTAATACGTACACGTTTTATTACACATTGATAAAAAAAACGTAGCGCAATCCTCGCAACACCGAATATCTGCGAATTTTCTTTTTTTGTGCTCGTTTTTGTGAAAAAAAAAAAAACTAAATAATTTTATCGCGCTTTTGAAGTCACAATGTTGTGTAAAATGTACAAGTAAATAAACACGAGAGTATAATATGCTTCTAATGAATTAATAAATGTGTTTACTTGTTCGAGTTGCACAAATAAATAAATAAACATTTGCCGTTGCATTTATTGATATTTGATGCAGGTGTTGGAATTTTAAAATTGTTCGCAGATAAAACTCCAATTTGCGAGCCGTATCGCGATTATTTAAAATCTACAATGGCAGTTAGGTAGTTGTGAGAATTAACATTGGATATTTGCGAACTTCAAGCGTATTTTTATCAGTTTGAAAATGTAAAGAATACACTTTATGATGAAGCCACAGAAAAAGGCTGTTGTTGCCAAAAAGGCAACTAAAATGCCAACAATCGCAAAAAAACGTCGCACACTTACAGAGAAGACCATGCCCGATGTGAAAAAGGACAAGAAATCAAAGAAAAATGACAAACTGGAAGATCCAAAGAAGAAGATGGACAGTGACAAGAAAAAATTGGAGAAAGTAGAGGAGAAAAAAAAGGTCGATGACAAGAAGAAAATTGAAGATAAAAAGAAGGAACGATCAGACAAGCCGGACGAGAAGAAAAAACAAGTAAACAAGGATTGCGACAAAGTAGAAGAGAAGAAGGCAGAAAAAGGTGATGAAAAAACAAGTACGGAAGATGTGAATCAAGAACTTGTGGATAAGAAAAAGGTACAAAAATGTGAAGAGAAAGCAAAATTGGAAAAGCAGTCTGTTGACAACAAAAAGAAAATTGAAAAAACAGAGGAGAAAAAGAAGAATGTAAAATTGGACGATAATACGAGCGTGGAAGATGCCATAACTTTAAATACGACAGAGGATAAAGATGCGCTTGAAGAAAAGATCGATGCATTCTCTACGGCCAATAAAAAGAAAGGCAAGGATGAGAAGAAAAAAGACTTGAAGCTGATTAAATCCGATGTCAAGTCAATGTCTAAGAATTCTACTGTGAAAGACAAAAAATCCGATCGCAAGAAAATTTCGGAAAAAGATGCGGCAAGCAACAAAGTTTCATCCGCTAAAACAAAAAAAGATTCCAAAGCAAAACAAGGTCAGAATAAGGGCATTACGAGAAAAACAGTCTTGACAAAGAAGCCTCATTTATCGGTAGTTAAAAGATTAGTGGACAAGAAAATTAAATTAGTCAAGCCGGAGAAAGACGAAGAAATGAGCGAGAACGAAGATGTGGCGAAGAAAGCGAAGAAAAAGAGCAGCAGCGTCGCCAAGAGCAAAGCTTCGCAAGAGAAGAAGCCGAAACTGGCTAAACACATGAAAGCCAAGTTGCCTCCGAAACACTCGAAGATCAGTGCTGTTCTGAAAAGAGAGGATAAGCTGAAGACTATAACGGAGAAAATCATGGCCAAAAAGAAGATCGAATTGAAGGAAACGGAAGAAGTTTTAGCCGAATCTAAAAAGATCGTGAACAAGGATGAGGTTTGTCAAGAGCCGGAAGTGAGCAGTATTAAAAGCGAAATTGAAGAGGAAAAGGATTTCGACAAAGCTAAAGAGGACGGTCCGAAACTGCAGGATAATAAAAAAGCTGTGAAAAGCGGTAGCAAAATCAGCAAGATCACGAAGAAGATGGGAAAGACGGTCAAGGTACAAAACGAGAGCAATAATCAAACATCAGCATTATCTGAGAATGTAACTTTCGAGGAATCCAACAAACAGGCGAAAGTTTCCGAAGATAGCGCAAAGTCCGCCGTAAATTCCAAACAGGAGCAGATCGGTACCGAGAACACGGTCGAATTGGATCTGAAGGTTGAGGCAATGAATGGAGAGAGTGCCAGTGGCGTTACATCTCAATCTGACTCCGAAGACGATTCCGACGAGGAATACAAGAGGAGCAAACAAAAGGATGCCAAGAACAAAGAGCGAGCTAACTCACCGACGGACGAGCATGCGCGACGAATGCGACTTTTTGGTTTCTGGAATGCGCCAAAACGACACAGGGTCGCGTCATTGAATGCCTTGGCTAAAGTTCACTGCCTGTATGAAAATGAGACCGGTGGTGTCTATCTCGGTGGTTTTTGCAAACAAAAACCCGAGAAGGAGAGAGAAAAGCCGAAGAAATTGAAGGAAGAGAAGGAGGAGCAGCAGCAGCCGCGCAAAGAGAAGGAGAAGAAGACCGAGAGCAAGACGGAGGACAACGTTCTCAAGAGAAAACTGAGAAACGTGCCAGGATTACGCGGCAAACATTGGGATATGTTGGAGAGCTCGTCGTCTTCGTCCTCATCCGACGAGGACTGCGAGAAGGAAAAGAACATTGAACCGAGCAAGAAGAAAATGATCAAACGAAGGAAAAGGAACGAGGAAGTAATGGACCTGAAGGACATGGTAGTTTGCAAGAGGATGGCCAGTCTTAATGCCACTGCCATTTTGGCTGCTTCCTATTCCGACGAGAAAAATCGTTGTGGTAGCAGCAGCAGCAGTGATTCCTCCAGTGATTCGGAAGTGGAGATAATTAAGAGACGTAGACAAAATGACTCTGACGTCGATAAGAAGAAGTCCAGACAAGGTTCCGATCCGGAGGAGGTTATTAAGCCATCCAAGAAAGTTGTCATCGTTAATCAGGACACCGACGTCACTATCACTGGTAATTAATCACGTGTGGCTTAAGTGCGAAAACTCTAATGATCTTCTTACCATGATAACAAATTCTTTTCAAGGTGTTTACGTCAATCAAACCCGATCCACCCACCACGAAGGTTTTTGCAGTATTGCCGGTATGCAGTACAGAATCAGCTCCACCAGTCATACTCAAACCGCAGCCACCGCAGTGGCTACTGAACTTCATGATCAGGTTCGTGTTTAACTTAAGACTGTTTATGTTTGTTTCTCATTTAACTGTATCAATATTCATTTTCACGTGTGTATGTGTGTTTTTGCGAGCGCGCGTGGTGCATGCACACATTCGAAGTTGTACGGATTGTAACTTATTGAGCAGTTATGACAAGCTTTTGTAAATACAAATATACAAACGGCAGATATATTGCCAGGGGACAGTACAATAGAATATCGGTTTTAAAACAGTATGTTCTTTCTCTATGTTTTATCAAAAAGAACGACTCTTCAACATTTATCGATGCTCACTTCCGAAAGGAATAAAAAACAAAAACAAAACAAAACAAAACAATTTTTATAAAAGCTTGACGTTCTGTTTAATTATTCTTATGTCGCTTTTTTTAAAAACACTCGTCTTCGACGTCTAATTAATTCGAGAAGAGAAATAACTTTTTTGTGTTAATACAATTTTACATTTGTTTCTTCGAGATCGAAATTGTAGAGATGTGTATTATCCACGGTTTCACGTGTCTGTTTGTTATTAGCAAAAGACGGAACAGCCTTGCAAATCCTACACACCATTAGGCGCGTTATCCTCTATGCAGCCACCGGGTAGCCACCAGGGTAATCATCCTAATATGTCGCCTCGCAGGCACTCGGCATTCTCAGCCCCTCATCAGCACGGTGAGTCGAAACGCTACTGCATGTTTCTATTCTTCGTGTTTATCGACGTACATCGGACAGCGTGATTATTGAAATCTATTATATACATCGTCGCGCTTTGAGCCAGCGCACGCGAAAAGCTGTTAACATCAACGCGCGCGCTCTTACATTCCATTTCCGTTTATTATTCGACGTGATTTACAGTCGGCTCTCATAGACCGCATTTTACGTTTAAATTTATACACACCGCTCGTTATATTAATTTACCCGCCTTCGTGTAATAGTGTATACATACATATATATATATATATATATACGTATATATACATATATACATATATATATATATATATATCCGCAAAATAATCTAAACCAGGAATTACGCGTCTGTCGGATTAACGAAACGCCGCTATATGAGCGCGAACAGAAATCCGCGTGAATTAGAATAAATTAGCCAGTGCGGCGCGGAGAATGTTCTCTCTTTTTTTTTTTTTTTTACTGCTAACCTCGCGGAATGTCCGAAAAATTTTTCCGTCTCTCGCGCGCGTCGTTCGCGTTATTGTTATTACACCGCGATTTCCTCTTCCAACTCGCGGCGAGCGGTTGGCTTTTCTTTGTTCCATTGACGCTTTTTCTCACACACCACCGTCTCTCTCGCCGCCGTTCTCGTTACCTTTTATCCCGCTCCCGATTCATCGCGCCGAGACGCCGTATACACGCTGTGCACGCAACGCCGCGGCGTTGTGAGAGCTCCCGATGACAGCGTGCGAATACACGTGCACATGTAAGTACGCGTTCGGAAAGCCTCGTGCACATTTGGCGGACGATTCAGGATCCAAAAGGCAGCGTGCGTTCCTCTACGTAGATTAGTAGTCGTACACGCGTCGCTTCGCGTTTATATTCTACATCCGTCTGATTTACGTAATTATTGACCTTTTGCAAAATTTAAAAGTGTTTTTAATAGTTCCATGTTTATCGCTCCAAGGATGTGCGCAGACTCCCACGTATATAAACGCGGAGTATACAACCTTTCTGTTGTTATTCGATTACGCTTTCTAGGTAATAGAAAGCAAAAGAATTATCGTTTATAGCGCGTTAGAGAAACGATTTAATGTGTTTCTATACGATCGTGTTTTACGTCGGGTAACGTACTGAGCTGGGAAAGCTCTTTCCCAAACTGGAGTTTCTCCAGGATTCGAGAAAATCCTGGCACTCTAAAGATTAATTCAGAGCTCGGATTTACATGCAATGTAAATAAACAGCGCGGCTCGGAGTTCCGCGTCGAAAGAAGCTTCGTACGATTACGCGATCTTAAAAAAAAAAAAAACAAACAAAAACTGCCTTCTTAACATTTATTATCATACAGCGAAGAAGAAGGAAAGTGGTTTTAGTCACGACGAGATGTGTAGGCTTTGAGATCGCAACAAGTTTAATCTTTAGTCCGCGTTAAAGCGAGAAGATTAACGCGGATCCGGAAGCAGCTACTCTTATCACTGAATTAACATTAATTAATTTATCTCCTCGAGCGAGGGGCGAAAGTTTCGTTGAATTAAATCTAAGAAGCGTTCAAAGGGAGCAATCAAAATGCAGACTTCTCTGCTCTTCCGATATTTAAAACGTCACATTCACGTAAAAATGTTGAAATAACAGCGGGATGTCCCGACCGCGTTACGAAAATAGATTACTCGGATAAAGGGTGGATCGTACCACCGGGTTCATTCGCCCGGTCGTTTGACGGACGTTCCCTGAAGGAAGCGCTTCGAGAAAGAAGCAAATAAAAAAAATAAAAAAATAAAAGTACGCTTCTACCTCTCTCTCGCGTTTTCCTCAATTAGCGCACGATTCTCCGAAGCCCCCGTCCGATTACAGGAGCAAATCGCACGCGCTAACGCGGACGATGTTGCGCATCCGCCTGCGCAAATTATCCCGCTTTCCGAGAGCAAGGTCAGCGCATGCCAGACTCTCTTTTACTGGCGGCAACGTATAATCGTGCGTCAATTACGCATGCGGTATGCAGAATGTCACGCACGTACGCACGCGTACGAGATTCGCTTTGTATTCTGAAAATGTGGCCGAAGATATGCGCCTTATTACACCACGCGGTCTGTGTGGGCGATTTAGCCGGAAAAAACGGCGATAAACACGGTATTATCTTTGAAACTTCTTTGAAGTTTTTATTTAATTATAACGTTCGTCGTGAATTTTGGGAGTCACTGTGATGTGTGCCTTTAATTATTGTCGCGTGATTCCGCTCGATTGTCGGTCCGTTTATCACGCTTGTGACACTCGCGCGGGTGTCGCACGCGCTGCACAAGGCGAGATAAGTAAGAATCTTTCTATTTCACCGAACGCAAACTGAACGTTCATCGGTAGGTATTAACCGTTTGAATGCCTGAGCAGCGTGCTTTTGCCGTTTCAAAAATGTCGGCGAGTGCGTTCGCTTCTTTCACCCGCCGACTTTCTAAACTTGATTATTGACGAACGTCAGCGACAATGGCGACTTCTTTCATAAAGTAACATAAAATTCTATGCGCGCACAATATATAATAAATCTCATTTCTGTTTACATTTCTGTTTACATTTCTGTTTACATTTCTGTGAGAGAAGCAACGGCAGCTTGTTGATATTTTTTTCGACACAAAAGAGAACACCTGCAGTTTGCGCTCTTCGATATTTTATTTCACGTGTCTCTTTTCGTAACTCTGCCTTCAAATATCCTGACTCTAAACTACACATAACGAAGAAGAATAAGTTATTTTAACACCGCGCGCATTTTGCACGCAAATATAAACAGAAACTCTGCGCGACCACCGATCGTTACAAGCCCGACATTGAAAACAATGTCATGACTCTCTCTTTTGTTGATTTATTAGTCTACGGATTATGTGTCGCTAACTAATTCAATGTTATCTTCGAGCGAGCTCTTCGTATTGATCTCTCTCGTTTCTTGGCGCGAAGGCGATTTATCGATATTACAATGTTGGCGCGCATTCAACAATATGATACAAATGCTTCTTCGTTGCACGCAAAAGCGCACATGAATATGTATTAATTCTTCTATTTGTCAAAGTGTGCATGTGTGTGTGTGAGAAAGTATATAGGAGAGGTTGAGAATTTCTCTAAATTAATCAGGTCCACAGCGACGTTCGGAATCGCAAAGTCAGCTCTCTCGTCTTACGTCAAAGAACTCTTGAAAATTAATCTCAACAGAATTCAAATTGGCATTACTCTCTACAAATTACAATTTCTGAATCATTCACAAAATATTAACTTGAAATACATACATACATACATCGTGTTAAAAACACATATATCTCGAAGAAAAAAATATCGCAAACACTCTGGGGACTTGATCGACATGTGTGAACCGCGCAAGATGTATTTTATTCACGTACAAAACATTCGTTCGACGAAAAAATGAAGAATGTGCGTTACCGATCTCGAATTACGTCGACCTCTTTCACGAATGTTCCGTTTCTGACTGAGAAAAACAGACATTTGGACACGAACAAAACAGACATTTGGACGAAAACAGACACGAATCTTTTCTCTCTCTCTTCCTTTCTCCGTCTTTGTCTGCAACCCGTGGTTACTGTTCTATTACGCAGTTCCACGTTAGACACGACACGGGAAAAATGAGAGCCCGTTGTGTACATGATCCACGGAAAAATTTGGTGAAAATTCGAAGTGCAACGCTATTTTTAAACTCGGGCACACCCAAGAGCGGTTGATCGGCGAGTCTAAGTACTCCCCCTTCTTTCTTACATAAACCGTCATTGCTTCCGACTAAGCGGTGCTGCTCTATAGTGAGAATCGTGAGAGAGCGATCGCGTCGCTAGCGACGGCAGTGGCGGCACAGTGGTGGTGGTGCGGTGATGTGGTAGTGGTGATGGTGGTGGTGGTGGTGGTGGTAGTGGTGGCGCGGCGCGGCTACGTACGCGTCGCCAGGACGCACACCTGACAGTGTTCGACTGGTAGCCGAGGGAGGCGAATCGCGTGTTCCTGTTCTCTCTTCGGCTCCGGCTTTCCGTTTTGTTTCTTGATCTTGCTACGCCGGCGGGATCCGAAAAACGTCGCGGCTGATTCCGTCGTTGTCTCCCCCTCTTGTGCGCGCACGTCGTCGTCGTCGAGGTTGAACGCGAGTGTCGTCGGCCTGATATAGTGTGTCTCCTCTGTACTTGTGGTGCGCGTCGTAACTGTATAGCCGCCGGGGATACGAACGAATGAAATGGAGCCACGGCGCGAAAAGTAGGTAGAGCAGTCCGATTGCACCGAGCAGACTGGATTTCTCTCTCTTTGCGTCCGTGTGTATGTGTCTCTCTGTGTGTATGTGTGCACTGAGAGAGAGAGATACTGTAAAATGCCCTTCCTCCTGTCTATAGATTCATCGAATAATCTGGAATCTCTCTTCTTGTTGAGCCATTGTGATGTAAGTTTGATCTCACGATGATGAAATTTGACATTTTTTTTCGATCGCATTCACGCCGCGTATCAATTTTACGTTTCAATTGAAATTTGCGCGTGAATGCGCTGAGTGATATGATACACAGGAGGAGGGAGCGGGTGATTTAAAGGTTAGTTCGAAAAACATGGCGTCCGCACGAATTCGCGTGTGTCGTGAATGAGAAGATCGACGCCGGATGTTTGTACGTGAAAAAGAAAGGGTGATAATTTCGCGATGACACTTTGCGCAATAGACATAGATCCGTGATTCGGAGCAACAGCAAAATTGCTGGGCGCGGACGTGGTTGACGCAGAATGTCGGTGCATTTCGATCTTAATCGCGACGCGTTTGACAAGTGACACGTGCGACGCACGACGTTCATGCATGCTTGTGTGATCGACGTGGATGAGAAGTCGTCGCGCGGTGTCACGCACCTTTCGATTCGGAAGCTCGTTGACGAAGTGACGAACGCGCGCGCTTCGATGTCCGCCTTGATAAATATTGACGACCGTTTTCGTCTCGCGGTCAGCTTGTGATTGATATGGATTGCACTGCGGATGATCTTCCGCGCCGCATTGCATTTCCTTTCTGACACGACTACGCTGGCGAGACAAATCAATTCGAATGCGAGAGACAAGGAATTAATTCAATTTGTATGTCGTTGCAGTATCTTTCTGATGAAAACGATTCGAGAAATAAATATGATATTTCGCAAACTAATCGAAAGTAAACATACCAGTCTCGTTGAACATTTGAAACGTATAGAATCGCTTTTTTTCTGTCGAAAAATATTAAGTTTTGAAAGGTTATAATTTTCTCTTTTTGTCAATGTTTTCAATCTTCAAAACATATAATATGCACACAGTTGATATATTTTGTCTATTTTTGGTAAAAATCATATCCAATATGCAATATGCTGTGTTTATATGTATATACGTCAATTTTAATCGGTTTCTCTTTGTATGACACCAAAAAATATTTTTAATATGCGTAACTCAAATTTATTATAACAGCCTCGACCATTGGACAGAACAATCGAAACTTCTACTGCTGTCCGTATACTATTTTTTTTTTTTTTAAATACGGTGATATATTCTTTACGTTACTTCCGCGCTGCACATTTTTCTTGTCATCATTATTTTTATATTCGCTCACTGTGCGGAAACTCGCGTACTCGACATTTTAAAACGCGCAATAAAACAAGGTTACGCGCGTGTCGCAACTTTCTTTTCGTTCGCGTATAGTTTCCGTCTTGCTCGTCCTTCGGAATTGTTCGCGTGTTCTTCATCCCTTTTACAGTCCAGTTATTATACGGGAGCAGATCGGGGATATGTTTCACGACGTGATTGAAACGGCGCGGACGCGTGTTCTTGCGGCTGCGTCGTGGATTTAGACGAGAAGATAGAAATATCGGTGGCGTAGATATGGTATCTCGTCGCGCAACCTTTTTTAAACGACTCACTTTAGAGAAGAACCAAAAACAACTCACTGTGAAATACTAAAGAAAAAATAATCCGTTGAAACTTCATACGTATATATATATAATTATGCAAATTAAAATCGATTTCGTTTCACGTGCTATAACGAAATTTATATATATGTATATTTTTTTTTTAATGTAAATCTACGATAAGCACAATTACGCGTGCGTATTTTACAAGGCAAAGCCTGCAAGATGCGAGCTGCATCAGTTCTGCGCCATTGATACGAAATGGCCGCATCGCGTGGTTTAGGGTCGTAAAATTATACTTCACTTTTACGGTTTACGTCCGTTAGGCTCATGCTTCAGATGTAACATGCGTCTTAGTGACATAACACAAATTATGTAAACCAATCATTTTATTGTGTAATAATGTATCCACTGCGTCATACGTACGTACGTAATGTATATGTACAATTTGTATTTTTCTCAAAGGAGACACAACACACATAGGGGAGTGACATTTCTCAATGCTTCTCAATGCGATGTCTCGTCTCGCAACCCTATCGTTTTCTCTCTGTGTTTTCGTCAACGGGCGTTTGTGTATATTGTCAACGGTGGAATCGCGACGCGGAATTTCGCCGCCGCGCCGAAATATCGAATTTGCGACGCGATGCGCACCGGCACCTCGACTTGAGACACGGCGCCACTTAGGCACGCGGTATGGTAATCACAGGCACAGTTTTAGTCGAATTTGAAAATAGACCCCGCGAGAGACACGGACGAGAGCGCGCGATCAGGGAGACCCGGGGATGTATGTATGTCTGGCCGTACGCCAGCTTCCACGACGCGGAGCCGCCGAGCGGAAGCCGGTAATTTCCACGGCCGTGACTGATGCACGGCCGAATACACGGAAGAGATAATAAGGTCCGCGCAGGATCCTCCGCGAAGCGTGTCTCTCGTGCTTCTCACGAGAGCGAGAGAGAGAGAGAGAGAAAAAGAGGGTTCGCTCGTTCTCGGCAATTTCGCGTGTGAGCTTCCGTTGAAAGCAAAGCGGCTCGGTGTGCTCCGGATACATCGCTCGTTGATGGAAATTCAAAACGACGATAAAATTGCGATACTTCCGTGTCGAGGAAATTTCTAACGATATTAAGTCACGTCGAATACGTAATTTGCTGAATAAACCGTGCATTTAAGTTGTATATATTGATAACGTGAAAATTTCTTTATTTTCGTTAGGTTTTTTAAATCATACGAGTTCTATATATAGTTGTGAGAAATATAGTTCTAGGAAATATATGATCATCTCGTACGTACACGTGTACAGGATAAAAGATAGACGGTCACTCGCGACGTTAATGTACAACGTTAATGTACAACGCGAAAATCGGTAAGATCGTCGGGGATCAACCGAGGCAAAAACCGTTTTGCGCGACATGCAGTATTTCGTCTGTAATGCGATCAATTCGGATAACGTCGTTAACCGGTGGCTTCGTTCGATGCCATCGTTCGAGTTCAATGCTCCAATACGCGCGCGCGCGCGCGACTCACAAATCCCGATATACCATTGTGGCGATTTCCGTTTCAGTGACGTAAGTATACGCGGGTAGTCCGCGTTCGTTATAAATCTCTTTACTGCACACAATATAAGGAAAGTTTTGGCTCTCCCGTCGGAGATCACGCGAATTCTCTTATACGTCGTCTCGCGCGCGGTTTATAAACGGCGCTTTGAAGTCGCACCCGACCGAGAGAACGAAATCCTCGCCGCGCGAGGAGTTATAACATTTGCGTTTAATCCGCGCCCGACAAAGATTAACCAAACATAACACAACTTTCCCGATGGAAAACGAGCGGTGTATGAAATATTGATTAGGTCACCTCCCCGGTGCACGCGATATCGGTCGTGGGTCAGCACTTTAAAGCCCGATAATGACATCACATTACAACGAAGTGGTAACACATAGAGAAGACTTATATTAAGATCGGTGCTATTAGAAGAAATGAGCTGTCGAAAGAGTTCACAAATATTAGCACGCATGCGCTGCATTTATGTTCGCCCGAAATAATATAATAGAAGATATATTAGATGTCGAGAACCTTGTTAGAAAGTGGATGTTATTCCCGAAGGAAATTGCATTTGTCGTACTCTGGCACACAAACGGTTATTTTTACAAAACACGATCACAAAGTGATTAAGTGTCTTTCTTTTGAGATAATCTCGTTACTTCGAAAATAGATATTATTGTTCAGCGAAATAAATTTAATGAGTGGTTTTGTTCTTTTTTTTTTTTCCAATACGATAATATTACATTAATCGACAAGATGAATTTTCGGTAGTTGACAGTACGATATCGTGGAATACGGTGATGAAATATCCCTGATTGAGAACTCTTGCTTGTCACTCGTACACGCACGATTTCGAGAGTAATGGAACGGATCATCGTTCGAGGCGATTCGTCGAAGTCGATATATATGTACGAAGTCGAGCAACGGCCAGTTTAATGCCGCGTTTACGATCGAGACAGAACGCGGAATCGTGCTCCGGTTTTCTCTCGCCGCGCTTCCGAAACGTTTTTTCAATCATAACTTTTATTTACGTGAACAGGTTTATCGCTTCGTTTTTATTGCCACGCACGGGGCCCCCACCGCGAGGTTGCATGTTTACCTTGTTCGTCGGATTAGCCCGCGTAATATCGCTCAACGTATATTCAACGAGTGTCGTGAATGTTGCAAACAGATTCTATCGCGAATAAAATGAAACGGATATATGTATGTGAGTTTATTTTTTTTTCTTTTTGTAATATCTGTTTGCGCGGAAAATACGTGAACATTCTAAAACTAAATAAAGCGTGTCACTGACTCGCCAACGCCGACTATGTAGTCGTCGTCGTCACATCGACATAATTGATGCTCTCATTTAAACAGGTATTCAGTGTATTTCCGGCGTTTACGACCTTATTAACATGTTTCTATTTTTTGCATCTATAATGGGGAAAGCACGCGCGAGAGAGAACATATGCGCACTGTTACTGGAAGGATTGAACTTGCGGAATAATTTACGACTATAATCCATAAATATATATATTTATATACACACACGCACACACACACGTGTGCGATGACGATGTCGGCTTTTTGTCGCCTGGCTTTTGGCACGTGTCGCACTCGGCACTCAAGAGAATATCTGCGTCCTTCCCGTTTTGAGGCGTGGTTTTATTACGACGCGCGTGTCGTAATTGTGGCTTATTACGACACTGTTATCATTTAATTCGCGATGTAAATCGATTTAAGCTCGGAGTCGCGGAATCGCCGTAACCGCGCGCATCTCAAAACGCGCGTTGTCGTAAACAAATAGCGTGGGCGACGTTACTTCTTCGACGTTTGATTCTTTTATCGCTCGTCGCGGCACGTGGCGTCGTAACGAACGCGTGACTTATTTCTTATCGCAAATATATCAACGGAGCCGCACATAAGAGAGTCGAATAAGATCCGGATAAATATTTACGCGATCGAACCCGAGCGCGCGGATCCGCTTCACACACACACACTCTCTCTCTCTCTCTCTCTCTCTCTCTCTCTCTGCGTACGTTTCGGCAAACAGATATCCGTTCCGATATCCGTCGACAATCTCGGAGATCAGATTGAAATGCACAATCCAGAGTTCAGTTGCGCTTTTCTTATCTTGACGGCATATCTCGACGCAACGAGTATAATTAAATTTTCGCTCAACGTTGCAACAATAATAATGATTACATTTTGATGTGACATTCTTTTTTTTTTCTGCAGTTACGAATTATACATGATTCAATTTTGACGGCGACACACAGCGTATTAGCAAAAAGTTGTGCGTCAAATATCACTGGCGGTGGATACATCAAATGTGTTAATTACGGGAGATAGATACGCGTGTTTGGTGAAGAGGAGATAAGCACGATTTGTTTAATGTTTATACCATTATTGTTATTGGATCGAAAAACAACTGAAGTGTTTTATAATACTGGACAATGTAATATGTTCTAAACATGCGAAGATCTTTATCGGCACCAATATTATTGTGCTTTTTCCTCTGCTGATAACACCGTTATATTTTTATCTTATTTTTTTTTTATTGATCGGCAGCCAACCCCGGTAAACAAGGGACACAATATTTTGAAATATTCCACAGACATTATTTCGTTTGAATATTGGCGAGAGCGCGCATCTATATGTCAATAAATTCGATTTAACAGCGGCGCGTAGAATCCATTAATGTTTATAAACGAATCGATTAATTAACGAGCAAAATTTATTACAACTTGATGGAATGAATAAATGCTCTCGATTCACAACAACGGTTCTGATGTCATGTATATCGCGGTCATTAATGAAAAAAAAAAAAAAAAACGCGTACCACACCTATCAATTAAAAAACACATCGCACCGTATCATCTTCAACGCCCGTTCGTGCTATCGGGGAAGCGAGTCGCAAAATTGAATCTCGTGAACACGTTCCGCACGCGAGTGAAAATTAACGTACCTAATATTTAAGTGACCCATACGCGCACACCTCCCGATAACCGTGACGTAATTTTGAACTTCGTTGGCAAAGCCGCTCGCACATATGAGCGCGCGGCGCAACGCGGCAGCGGGATTAATTTATGCAGGGAATTTAAGTTTTAAGCAAGCTCAACATTTTCCAATTCGAAACAACGCGCGCGCAAATTTCCATAGATATAACGTAAACAATGTAAAATCGCGCGCGCGCGCGCGTTGTTTCGAATTGGAAAATGTTGAGCTTGCAACCACGTGTGAGAGAAATCGCGCGAATGCATGTGTAACGCGAGGAAGTTTGCGCCGCGGCAGAATTACGCAAACGTTCGAGCACTATTGTTCGCGATTTTCAGCTCAAACAGCACTGAGAAGCATTTGAGTATTTTACGGAGAAATAGCGTTCTACGTTATTATCACATAAAATTGCATTTTATATTTTCTCTTTTTTTTTTAATCTCAATTGGTTTTATTACATTTATATTTTCAGCAAGTGTGAAAATATTGTAAGTTAAAGAATTACTGCGATTCGAAAATATAATGTGCGAATGGTCGAGGCTGGTTATACAGTTTGTCGCGAATATACATTTAGAAAGATACTGTCGAGATTTTCGCGTGTTTTCCGCAAAATTCGCGGAAAAGAAAAAAGAGAGAAAATGTGTGCACACACACGTGTGATGAAAGACGAGAGAACCTCGCGAGGCGCGAGGGAAAGAAAGAGAGAACAAGAGAGACCGAGCGACATACATAACTGCGCGATTAATATCCCGAGTGTCCATTACAAGCGCGATTTATCCGAGCAGATATACCTCTAGTGCTTTGGAAAACGCGCGAGTATCGCGCAAAAACTTCGGATACCTTTTCGAGAAAAACTCGAACGATTCGCACAACGGCGAATCAAGAACGTAATTAAAATATAGTTAATAATAGCGATCAACGTAGTCGGTCAGATGATCACAGATTCATTTTGTTCCGTGATAACCGGAATTTATAAGAGCAATATGTCTCGCGCGCCGAGACAACCGGTAGTTTTCTTACTAATTTATGGGAAATTTGTCTCGTGGAGAGAATTCGAACCCGTTTCTTTTTTCACTCTTTGTCATTTATGGCGATTTATTTTTTTCTATTACGCGCAATTAAGTAGCGCTCTGTATCTTTGTCTCTCTCTCTCTTTTTTTTCCGCTCTTTCTCGTTTACGACATTCCTTCTTCGTCAGCGAGCTTTAACAATTCCGAGAGATCGCGCACGTTAAACGCACGCTACGTGTTGAGCAGGAGTGTTCGATCGAGGATCGCCGACTGGACGACGCCGCCGTCGCAGCAACATCGACGCGCCGAGAGGAGTACGGAGGAACAGCGACTGTGATTACCTCTTCACGCCGATATTTAGGAGCTTCTATATACACGTTGAATTCTATATACACTAATTATATATATATATATATCTATGTATACATACATATATGTTCCATATATTTTTGGATTGCCTGTTGACGCAAGAACGCAATTTGATTTTAACGGGTGAGTACACACATGTGAGAGGAGATATTACGATGTAATATGTGACGTTTTTTACGGTGGGGAGGCAAATTCTCTAATAAACGTGCGCGACGGTCACACGTGTGATCGTAAATTAAATATCGCAGCTTGCGCGCACGGTCGTAACGCACAGAGAAAGAGAACTACTTTCGAATTCGGGATGATCACGTGCGCGCTCGGCCACATGTATCTCTCTCGCGTATAAACTATCCGCAATGTGGAACTATCCATAATGTGGCCTAGATTTCTATGCACGACGACTTCGAGCCGGCCGAGCAACGGAGCGACCGGACCGGGGAGTTCAAACTCTATCGAGTTTATTCGACGATATACATGAATGACTCCAAACACAGAGTGTGCCGACGCAATAAACATCAACGTGCACTCGCGATATCGAATATTACTTTTTTTTTTCTTTCTCTCTCTTTCCATTGGAACTGTAAATTCAGTCGAACACATGACGCGGACACGAACGTTTGAATTTTTTTTTTCTCGGGCAAAAGCAATTAATGGAGAAGAAATAATTGACGCGGAGGCTAAGTCATTAGAGAACGATATCGCAATCTCGATATATTAATTATTAAAATGTAATAGCACTAATCTATTTAATACCAACATTTATCTTTCTCTCTCTCTCTCTCTCTCTTTTCATTGAAACGTGGATTCGCATCAAGAGAATTCACGTTCACAATGGAGAACAAAATAAGATGACCCGGCGCGCGCTCGGTTTTATCGGCGATAACGCGGCGATCGATCGCATTTAAATATATGGCTCCCACTTAAATTTCATGTAATACCGGACGCAACTGGGACGCCGAGCGAAAATAGAACGCGCGCGCGCCCGTAGCACTACACCGCGCTCGTCACTTTTATATTCGGCCGTATTCGAAAGAGAACGCTAATTTTGTTCGCGAGGAACGACATTAGCGCTGAACGCGACACGACACGGAAGACGTCCCGTCGAGATCCGGATACGCGTGGTGTATATCGTTGCACTTCTACTACGTCTCTTTCTCCGGTACGTGCGTGTGTGTGTGTATATGTGTGTGCGTGCGTGGTGTGCTCCACGTTGTCGCGACGACGACTCGTCCGCGCCGCCGCCGCCCGGCACAGCGCGTCGGCGACGAGAATCTTATTAAGCGCAGGATACGCGCGCCCTATAGAAGCGTGAATACAGTTCTTCAAGCGCGGACAAACTTCTTTTCGAGCTATCTGTGAACGATCTGGACAAACCTTTTTCAAAACTCGAAGTATGCTTCACGCACAACACGGGAAGAAAAAATTATAACAAAGATAATCTTCGGGTATGAATATATAAATTATGCATTACGCGCTGTAAGGTATAGGATTTGTAGAATAATGAAGTATAGACACAAATACGCAATAGAGATACCATCACCGAGAAGAAAAAATAATTTTTTTGAAGACAAAAAGCACTTCGAGGCGGCCAGAACGCGCAGTCGTGTGTCGGGAAAATATATTTAAGCGCGATGTCATTTTGTGTAGGTATGGAAAACACGCGATATCTATCTTTTTAGAGATGCATCGTCTTAATGCGCGTTCGACGCGCAGGAATATCGCGCGGAAGATGCATG
Organism: Pseudomyrmex flavicornis; assembly: GCA_014825475.1. NCBI lineage: Eukaryota > Metazoa > Arthropoda > Insecta > Hymenoptera > Formicidae > Pseudomyrmex > Pseudomyrmex flavicornis. The sequence goes on from QVNW01000490.1 coordinate 55,510, forward strand.
TAACGTACAGAAAAAAATTATGGAAAAAAGAACGACGTGCATTGCGTCCTCGTCGTCGTCGTCGCCGCCGCGCGAGAAACGCAACAAGATCTATCTCCGCGATTTGTCGTCGCTATCGTTTACTTACAAGCGCGATACGCGTTCTCCCCGCGCGTAATGTATTCGCTATCGCGCGCGCGCGCGCGCTCTCTCTCTCTCTCAAGTTTTCTATGTGTAGAAAACGAAGGGAAGTTTAGCCGCCGACGGCTTCTCTCGCGATCCTTCACGCGGCTTAGGAATAATCTGCATAATTGTGCGCGCGGGGCCGCTCGCGTTGCAGTCGCGTTTTTTTTCTTGCGGCGCGACCTCTTTAGCGAACGTTCTCGAGAGCGAACGGGCGAAAATTTCAGTCGCGATTACATTCTCGCGTAAAGTGTCACGGATTATTCGTCGCAATAACGATATTTCTACCAGTTTTGCGATTATTATTGATGATTGATAGCCGTTCCGCCGGCTTGATTTGCAGTCGCGATTGTGAGAGCAGCGTAATCACGCACGTATCTTTTGCTTCAAGATAACCGGAGCCTTTGTATCGCGCGTGTATAGTGTCGCTTTGTGTTTGCCATCAGTTATATTGTTTCTAAAGGTAATTTACAATCGAATGCTTATAAGAACAAATGACGAATGATGACGTTGAGTTTGGTCGTTCTGTAAACAGACGATTTTAAAAAACAAGAGAAATGACGTAATTGTGAGACGCCGTTTGTTTGATAAGTACAACAAAAATTTATTATACAAGTGCACGCAATATATTATAATAACACATGTGATATAAATCACGTAATATATATATATATATATATATATATATATATATATATATATATATATATATATATATATATATATATATATATATAATATATATAACATATATATTATATGTGTGCAATATAGAAAAATATAATATATTTTAAATGTAATTCACATTACATACATACAATTTACATGCGTTTAAATATATCACACACGTCATTCTGATCGCGCAACAACGACCGTGTACGATTGTGCATTGTCAGAGTGTGCTCTCTTCGCGTTCCGAGAAAATGAACTTGCAACAAAGAAGTTTTTCTAATAATAATTTTCTTACACATATAGCGCGCGCGCGTGCAAAAAGCAACGCGGCGGAAAAGAACACGAAGTGTATATTGATGTCGAATCGTGCAATATGCACGAGTGCGTGCGCGTGAGCGTTCTAACGGAATTAAATTCCGCCGCTTAAGTGCGGAATAACACACTCGCTCTTGATGAAGCGTTCAATTATCGAATTATTCATACGTCTTTATTTTCCGCTGTTATTCGCTCTAATCGAGCGACAATGCGAACACCCGTGCACGCGACGACGACGGTTTGTCCCACGTGCAAAGCAACCCGTTGTCGCGTCGCTGCCTGCGAGCGAAACATTTCGCGCGGGCGAAAGATTAAAGGGAAAATCGGGGGAGCGTGACGAACACACGAGATACACGGATTTCGCGGACATGTCGCGCGCGCGTTTGACGTTTGCCGTGGCTTTGCTTTACGCATTATATATATATATAATATATACACACGTACACAGACGGGGAACACCGAAAAACTGTTTGGCCCTCGCCGTGTTTATGGCACGTGCTTCTCTCGACACGAAGCTCTCCGGTCAGTCGGTGTTATCGATCGCGAAGCGCGGCCACTTTTCCCGTTCGTGTAATGCGTAGTAAGCCCGGCGAGACGTCACGAGAAGTATAGCGGAGGGACGACGTTACGTCGCGCGCATTCATCACGGAGCGACACGCGCGGCGTCGAAACGCGATTCTATCAAGAGAGAGAGAAAGAAAAGCAATAAATAAATAAATTTGGAGCGAACGAAGAGATCGCGCAATCTTCCGTGGCTTCCGTGGCTTCCGTGGCTTTTGACGTCATTGTTGTTTTCGCCGGTCGAATTTTTCATCGCACGTGCTTCTGCGTCTCGCACACTGCTTTGACGACGAGGTGCGCACTGATGAAAAAAACGAGCAATAGCGGATCATGAAAGAAATCTGTTTTGCGAGTCAATATATAAGTCAATATAATAATTTGTTTAACAATTATGTGTGTTTTGCTCGCGCACTTTTTGCGCTGCGGACGGAAAAAAGTTATTACACATTAGTGTTTCTACGTAAGTGTCACCTGTTCTCGATGGTAATGATAAGCAACAAGCTGGTTTATTATTTCCAACGCGCGGTTAATTATACGGGTGTAAATTACATATTTACGCGTGTCGCCGATACGGGCAACGATTATGCTCCATAATTCGCGTGACGATGTATACATATATATATATATATATATATATATGTACATATAGGCAAAGTAGCCGCGTTTTCTCCTTGCGATAAATCTTTCGGTTCTCGTTAATTATAAGTGCACGTCTCTGTATCTTATGGGCGTGTGCGCGCTCCGAAAATCATGCGCGTCGCGCACACGTCAATCGGCGCGCTCTCAAGTCCGTTAATTGAATATACGTCTGGCACGTTAAATTGATTGCGATTCGACATGATTACCGTAACATATCGACGGGTTTGGAGTATCGTTCGACGTCGAAACAACGCTGTGTGTATATATAATCTTACCATTAATCATTGGTGTAAATAAGAGAACAATTACACGTAAACGATACTCCACTATCATTAATAATTTACGGGCTAATCGATGCGGAATAATAACATTTTGAAACGTGTATATATACATACACACACACACACACAAGTGTAATGTAGAATGTTTTTTTGTAGAAAAGTTCTTCGACGCGTGATTGTTTTTTTATATCTTTGATTTTTTTCTATGTTAAAAGTGCCATTTTTATTGCCCGGAAAAAATCGTATGTCTATACGCACACCTTCATTTACGACATTACGACTCTGTGATGAAAATCAACAACGTTAATGAATTATACTTGTGCAAAAAAATACCGCGTTTAAAATAGATTTGAAAACGAAGCTTTATTTGTGCTCTTCAATCTTGGACACGTCAAAATATATATCCGTCAATATTGATTATCGAATATTTACCGTGTAATCGTGTTTACTTCATATAGAAATCACGAAGAGATTTTATTGTACGACTTCGCGTGAAAATACATAACAAATTTGAAAAGAATGTAAAAAAGATACGAAAAAAAAACAACAACTACATACACACACATGTCACATACCTTTGAAAAGGTATTTGAAAAATACATCTTTCGCAGCGTTTTGAGCGTCAGACAATTTTTTGCGGTAATTTTCGTCAATAAAAGACCGAAAGATACGAAGTATCTTCGTGAAGTTTGTCTCGTGCAATCGCGACTGAACGGCTCGCAATTATTGTTGATGCTTCGTGTTCGTGGAATAGCGAGATATAACGTCGTTTCTTTCTTGGCGCACAACGGGGACCCCTCTGGCATACAATCCAATGTGTGTGTGTGTATGTGTGTGGATGTATACGTGTATGTAGTGGTAGTTACGCAGTGTGCGACTGCGCGAACGTGCGACGCAACAGCGAGTCGGCCCAGCGGTTCTCAACTGGTCGGCCGGTGTGAAAGTGCGCGCGTCCGATCCGAGTTCTCGCAGTATACACGCGACGCTTCTCAATTTCGCTTGCCTCCGAGTCAAAATTAAGAAATGAGTTTTTGAGATCCGTGTCATCGTTCTTCAAATCGAAATTCGTCTCGAATTTCGAATTTAATAACTTTTTACGCGAATGCGTCACATCAAATTTTACGAGGAGTTAAGAAATTGAATTCAAAGTTGTAAGTAAACTCACTACAATTAGAAAAACTGTATACGCATGTTGTTTATATAAGTTGTTTATCATAATTCAATTATAACTATATCGATCTCAAGATTATACAGACTAGAAGATTTACGCATATTCAAATGTTTATACACTAATGCAGAGAGAGAGAATGCGCGGTTAAACTGTTTAAATTATGTATAAATTTGAACACGGTAGTTTGTTCGCTTTAGGGGGAAGTATAGGTACTATATATTTGAGGAGATCAATACAACGTCGAGAGAGTTGCTCAGTTATCTTGCGAATTTGACTAGCACAATATTCTTGTATCTTCCAATTTTCGATCCGCGATTCGCGAAGTAGGTAGGTACAATATATGTACCTATATCTACGTCGCTCTTGAATGTACTCGACTGAATTAAGGACGGATATATAATGCACTTGCCGAAGAAATACTCCGCGTGATTTAATGATGGTGTTCGAAGTCGATGAAGTGGAGCACACTGACGATGAGCGTAAAGTGAGTGAGTGAATGAAAAAGAGAAAGAGAGAGAGAGAGAGAGA
>QVNW01000491.1:0-67746 GCA_014825475.1 Pseudomyrmex flavicornis
CGAGCGTGACTGCATTGACACCTTCAAGGACTTCCTAAAAGAACGGAGATAAAGAAAAACGACTCGGGAGCCGCGAGAGTTTAGAGAACAGATCCAGGTTGCGTGATATTTCCCATCCGCGCGCGCACCTTTACTTCGGCGCTCGCAGAATTTAATAATTGTCATTTCTATACTTGTCGCGAGACTTCATATCTAAATCCGTTAATGACTTGTGATTTCGTCTGTTAATTGCTCTCCTCGCAATCTAGGAGGCGAGTCGAAGACAGTTATAGGATTATTTGATAGTCGAAAATAAACCGCGCTCGCCGTCGTAAATTACGCGCGTGATTTTCAATCAAAGATCCTCTAATTCAGCAGCCATCGCGCCACAGGTGGCAATAAACGCTATCTTCGTGTTTATTTGTGACTTTTGGAATAATTACAAGATAAACTTTTAAGACAAATTGTTACATCTATCATACGCGTACATACGCAATAGAGTTTATCATGTGAGCGATCCGAGGGACTTGCTTTATGTGCTCGATCAAAAAAACTGTGACTTTTAAAACTTCATGAAATTAAAAAAAAAAAAAAAAAACGGAAAAACATAGATAAAAAAATATCAAGATTGTATGTGCAGAAAAATCTTTTTATATCCACCAGATGTGATTAACCTCGATCTGGATCTTTTTGCGAACCTGCAATATGTTTATATTTTTATAGAAAAGAGTTGAAACTATGTGTGTAACCTTAGCGAAGTTCACTTGCTCGTGTATCTTATCCGACGTTTATTTTGTTGACGTACGTTAATTACTTGTATCTCGTTCGATCGCAATGAATTCAATTACTTACTAGAGTTAACAGCATTAGAAGAAACTCGAGGTTTTGCATTTTGCTTTTGTAACACGGAGAGAGAAAAACGCACTTGCGCTCATGCGGCAAGATGCAAAAAACCAAGACGCGTCTCGCAGAGATCCGATTGAAATGAAATTAATTCGCTGTGGAAAAAAACAAATGTAACAATGTGAAAAAAAAAGTTGAAACCTGCTTTTCTAGATACTTTATCGCGCTTCATCTCGCTTCTCGGCAGCAACATGCTATATAGCGTTACTTTTTTTCTGCAGCAGAGCTGCAGATAAAAAAGCAACGACGCGAGAGTAACAGAGAAAACGTTCCAGCGTTACGCACAGAAGCGTCGTCATGTTGCGGCGACTTTGATCAACGTCTAATGATGTACTGCTCGAAATCTGAAACCTCGCTCGAGATACAAGTAATCGTCACCGACACACACGTACGTGCGTTTTGCCCGTGTTGTGTTCGGATAAACCGCGCGCCGTCTTTGTGCGCTTGAAAAGTGTGATAATAATAAAAAGGCATCAACCTTGGAGCCGCAGCTTACGGCCTTGCTTCAATTCATAAAGCTCGCGGAAGTCCGCGAGTGATTCGCTCTCACGACGGTGACGTCTCTTGCTTCGGGGAGCAATTACACTTCTCGCGCGATACACATCTCGAAAAATGTGTTTGAATATTACGAATCGATACGTTTTTACCGAGCTATTAAGTTATTTTAATTAAAAAACAAAAAAAAAAATTAGATGAAAAACTTTTAATTTTCTCTATTCTCGGCGGCGACTGTTTGTGTTGACGACTGATGACCGATCGTTTTTCGAGCGATTATTTTATCGCCGATCGTTTTCTGCGTATTATTCGTGCAACTTAATGGACTTTTAATACGTGCGCCGTAATATAATAACTGTCATTGTGGACAGCGAGTCGTTTTGCGTGTCGCCGTTATCGCGCATCCTCTCGTAAACGGCTGAGTTAAGCAACTAATTAAGTTCTGACGTTTTACGCAATTATCGCATTTGTTTCGACAGAACGAGAAATTTATCGCATCGTCTCGCAAAAATTCGTCTTATTCTACGCGACGTGTACATACATCCCGACTAGCGCATAGTATACATAGAAAAATTGATAATGTGCGCACGCGCGCGTGTCACACAATTTAATCATTTCGGACAGACGCTTCAATTCACAGCGCCGGCGGCGCCGAATTCATTTGATTGATATCACCGTGTGTGTCGGAATCGTGACACGGGGCAATTGAAGTGTCACGATTACATAATGTCGATTTCGTTGCTTCAATATATCGCGGTGTGCATTATAGAACAGATTTTTTTTTTTTTGCCAGTGCCGCATCGCTCATTTTTTGTAATAGCAAGTAAAGCAAGTAAACTTTTGTAATAAATATTTAAACGCGATGAATCTCTGCGCCGAGCAAGATTAAATTTTTGTTAAATATGAGTCTCTTAAAATTTTCACGTTGAATAACAAACGTAATAAAAACTACACAGGTTTTCTACAGGTTTTTAAGTTAAATTTTTTTTTTGAAAAAACTATATAAAAAAGCCGAAGAGTTGGTTTTTTTGCGCAAAAATTATAGCGTTTTTTTTTAAATTAATTTTTTTGTTGTCTATTCAGTTTTAATTTCAAGTCAAAAGATCAGATTCAGATGATAAAAAAACAGCTTGTTAAGAAACATCGAAACGAGTTCCTGCACGATGACGAAACATAATAAAAAATGAATATCAAATAGCATTTATCGTATATGTATTTACACTTACGCGCTTGATGACATTTAGAAGAAAAAGAAATCTGAAGAATTCCCACGTGACGTTATCGCGCAAATAATTTCTCTCTCTCTCTCTCTTTTCTCGCTCGTGCAACATGATGAAAACAAAGGCACGGATTCATCGCGGATCAATCGTATGAAATTTAAACGTCGTGTAAAAAAAAACAAATATTACACAATGTACTTGGAAAAAACTTGAAATTCGTTTTTCTAGATCCTTCAAGTTTTTTTTCGTGACCTAATCAAAGACATTTTACACACGTTTTTCCTCATCCCGCGAAACAAACAACGGGGCTCGGACGTATCTTTTCTCGGGTTGAAAACCCGGTTCCAGCATCCGAGTCGCGTCAGTTTCATTAACCGGTTTCTTTCTTCTCTCGACGTCTTTCTCGACGGTGGCTCCGATCGATTTCATCGAAAACCGGTGTTCTATTCCGGTTTCGGGAATTCCCGACGCGTACATGCGAGAGCAAGGTCACGGTTCTTCGCATCTTCGTGTTTAAAAAAGAGCAGAGTCACAAATCAACCGTCGGAAGTGAAACGCATTACCACGGTGTAATTTGTGATATGCATCACGTGCTTAATTAACAGCGACGTCTTATGTCGTTTTTTACTTACACTATGCTTCCTGATAATGATGCTTGTATAATTTATGAGTAAAATACTCATTCTTGTCTGAGGAGATATCGATTTTTTGATCAATATTACACAATATCGATGTGTTTACTTAAACTCGCGGGTTTTTTATTCGCATACTTTTCAGACATACAATATCTCTCTATCTCTCTCTCTCTCTCTCTCTTTAAAAAAAATCCCCGCGTTATTACGAGCGCATCGTGTTCTCTCTCAGCGAGCAATACATATAAAACTTCGCGAGAGCGTAAAGTGAGATTTAAAAGTTTGTGTGTGCAAAGTACACCCCGAGGAAAGAAAATGTGCGAAGAAGCGTCGAGTAATATTCCGCGTTGTTATCGCGAAAGTTTATCACCACGGTGCGCAATCACGCCGGAGATTGACATTAGCATTTTCCGGCAATTAATTGTGGTTTACGGAATTAAGTGTGTATGTATCGCGTTTGTTTGTTTTTTTCTTTTTTTGTTTTTTTACACACGAATACACTCGCTCTCACAGTCTATACAATTACGCGCATCTTAATTCGACTAGTTTGATAAAAGCGTCGTCATTTACTTGCACAATTCTCCCGAATGTGTCGTCGTCGTACACCGCTTCGAAAAATATCAAACGAATATTTTATCATAGATTTACGTGAACTATCAACTTCTTATAACTTGTATACATTTCTCGGTCTATCCGCTTCTCTGCAGACTGAGCGTCTGTCTTATCCGTAATTTACGCTTCTTACTGTCAATATTTAAAATACAATCGTAATTAGAGTATGTTATACGAGTTCCAATCTAATAAGTTTATAATACACGTAGCTTCTGCTGTCAAAATTACATGATATCGTAATCTACCTTGCTAGAACCACCTGAATAAACGAAATATTCCGACATTTCTTTGATCGAAAAATGTCAATAATGTTCTCAAAAAGTAATTAACATTAATTTATATTTAATTCGTAATTTAACGTTTATTACACAGAAACCAGAATGTGAAAGACGATCCGATTTATATAATTAATCAATTTATATAAATTTTTTTTAATTCTAAATATATTTTATTATAATACTTATTAATTACATTTAATTGCCGTGACATTGTTCAAGTTCTCGAAAATCTTAATGATTTTTTTTCAAATCTTCATGTGAATTTTCTTTCGTACTTACCTACACACACACACACACACACACAATCAGTAAAAAAATTCGAACAGAAAAATTGTTGAAACTTCTATCGTTTTTTAAATTCCAAGATATCTTACAAACACAGCGTGAGATTGACGCACTCCGTGCTCTTCTCCGGCTTCTCCGATCTATGCACACTTGTATGCGCGGCGTTCCCGCGGAAAGTCGGTGGACGTAAGCCGCCGTGTGATGACGTTTGCGAAAGGGAAAGAATCACGTAAAAGACCGTGTACATATGCAAAATGGTGAAATCCCCGCACGTTTTTCGATGACGTCACGGAGAAGGCAATTCATACGGTGCGCGTATATCCGATCTACGGCGTTGCCACCGCCGCCACCGCCGCCGCCGTCGTCGTCGTTGGTCCATCAAGGTGGGGAAGAGCGCAATTTTGCTGTCGGCGGAAGGCTATAAAGCCCCACCAGCCGGTTGCACCTCCGACAGTTTATATACGTGCTTTCTCAAAACGATAATGTAGTGTGTTTAAATGCGTGTCGATCGATTGACGGCGGCGTAACACGTTAGAAAATTAACGCTTTGGAAAATTCGCGTTTTTCTTGCGCGCGGAGACGAGATCGAGCGATCTATCGCGCGCGCGATACGTGCGGACGTGCGTGCGATCGAGAGTCGTGAGGAATTCACCGGAACGCATCGCGCAGCTACAAGAACTGGATTGTAATTTCTTTGTATCTTCTTCCGTTGATCTCGATAAAGTTTTTCCCTCGACAGTTTTCTTGTAGATTATCAATTTTCTGTGCGCGCGCGAGTCCGTTTCGCGACTTCGTTTTCCGCGCATAAAAGAAAAAAGATCGACAGGTAAATCGGGCATTTTTTTTGTCATGTGCAATATAAAAAAAAAAGAGAAATGGAAATGAGTGTCGCAAAAAGTTTCTTTGCACGTGCGCCTGCATACACAATATGGCTTTTTGTTGCTTCTCCAATTGTTTCGAACTGTTGTGCGTGTGTGTGTGTTTGCACAGATGATACGAGAAGACGCGATGTGTAATAGAAAAATTCCACAAAATGTTGATCCCGACACGTGTTCTCTTTATCCTCGAAGTTGTTTCGCGTTTGTGTGTGCAATTCCACTACGTTTTATTTACATTCTCATTATATCTTTCGTAATTAATTAATTAAAACAGACATTTCACGCTCACAATTTTTGTTTGACGCGCAGACCACTGCAACGAGAAAACGTCACAATATTACGGTTGGCAGATCAGCCGAAACGAGACATGAAACACGTCTTACGATTTAATGAGCAAAACAAAAATAAATCAGCCGGAAGATTTTTATATAAAAAAAAAGAGAAAAAAAAACAAATGTCTAACAATAAGATTAATGAAACAACTGCGAGATATTAAAAATCGATAAACGCGGAGCAACGGAACAAGCGTATATTCGAGTAAATTGGCGGAAGAGAGATAAAGATCTTGGTTATACATCAATATCGCGCGTTATCGAAATAACATTATAGTCGGCATCGCGTTGTAAAAAACATTGTTTCAATTGCTACGTATTTTTTCGTGTTTACGATCACTTTAGCACAAAGGCGCAATTTCTTAAATCGCGCATGTCGAAGAGAAAGAAAACTTTGCGGCTCGTAAGTGTAGAATTTGAGATGTCGATAAGACTGCGTCTTTTTTTTTTTTTTTTTTTCACGAGTGTCGCGCACGAGAGTGCGCCGGATCGATTCTCGTGCACACACGTGTTTCAAGTTTTAAGTATTTGAGAGGTATACGATTAACGCAGAATGACTTTGTAACGCCTTCATCTCGTTACGTATCTCGAGGACGATATACATAATTACATACATCGTGTTTATTACCTCGCGTTAATTTCTGTGATATAACAACATTACCTGAGAAGAATCATATAAATTAGTTGAGAAAAATCCTATAAATTTTCAACTAAGCGACTCATTTTTAAAAACGAGCTATCAGATAATCGCGATTTTCATCTCTCTTGTGTCTCTGTTATTTAACTTATCTAATTAATAATTCTATATATGTATATGTGTAAATATACAAATGTATTGCGTCATTTCTATATCTACAAAGAATTTTCGACTTTTTTTCTCTATGTCTCTTTCTCTCTCAATAATCAGAAAAAAATTCTTCACCATTTTCCGACGTATCTTTCTTTTACTTAACGATCTCTAACCATGTCGTAATTTAACTTCGAAACACGAAAAAAATTATGTGAGGCCAGATAAATAGTTCTGAATAATGTGTTAATGATGATAACTCGTTGTGTTATCCTACAATTAACATAAGTAAGACATTTATTTGGTCATTAAAAAAAAAATACATATTTTCCGAGCTTATTATCGCTTGTATCTCATTATTGAAACAATTCCGATATTTTCGCTTCGGTGTTGCATTTCGTCTTTGTTTTCGTGACCGTTTCCCCACGTTTTTAAACAAACAGAATTATATAGTCTCAAACAAGACATTAACATATTTGTTTCTTTTCTTCTTATTGGTATCACTCGTTTGCGATAATTTGTATATGAGAAAATCGCGAGATTTCCACAAGCGGATTTTTTGCAGATATCGTCAGAATGACGCTCATGGTTGAGCCCACGAAAGCCGAGGAAGGCAACGGTCCCGTCAAGATCGAGACCTTCGACGACATTCTACCGTACGTCGGCGAAGCCAGCAGATACCAGTTGTTTCTCTTCATTTTGCTCCTGCCGTTTACCTTCGTCTACGCCTTTTTGTACTTCGCGCAGTTCTTCATCACTCTCGTGCCTGCCGAACACTGGTGCTCAATACCCGAGCTGGAACACTGGAATCTCACCGACCACGAGAAGTGAGTTCGATGGAATTACGTTCGTCGAGACGATATGTAATAAAATACATGTATATGCTTATGCACGCGTAAGAAATCGACGATACAAGAAATTTTCAATCTTTAATCGTGCATTTGTGAGACGTAAACAAAATTTTTTAAAATAGAGTCTCAGACAATTGGATTTCTTGGAATTTTACACGCAGAAGAAAAAAAGTGCGAACATAAAACTGATAGAGATGGTTTCAATTTATATTCTGTGTCTACTTCTAGGTAAATGAAACTTTTATCCTTATTTATATATGTACAAGCTTCTAAAAACTCTCGATTAGCGCGAAGTATAAACATTTTTATTTTAAGTCATATTTTTTCGATTGACACAGCGCGATCGCGCTAAATAAAAACATAAAAATGCGAGAAAAATATTTTTCCCGTCTTATGCATTAATCGATCAATAATTTCGTCCTTGTTTCATGCAAAAAAAGTTTCTCCGGGAGAAAAATAATTACGTTGAATTATGTTACAATTCTCATTTGATCTGTAGGAGCAAATATTGCATACAGGTAAAACAGAGTACATAATCATCGTTTTTTTTTTTTTATAACATCTAAGGTTTCAATAATCAATATTGTATATGTACAGTACGTCATCTGTACAGTGCGTGATCTGTTCAATTTGCTTCTATCGCTTTCGCGATAATTATCGTCTTCCACAAATGAGATACAATTTTTATAAACTAAATAAAAACAAACAATAATAATTAAATAATATCCATAATTATTGATTGCATTTATACGTACAACGAGTATTAGAATCTCGGATTAAGTTAGCATTTTCAACGTGACATATCATGTACTGACGCAGCTGTCGCAGAGGAAAATCCAGAAATTGTACGCGATTGCGCTCGTGTGATTCAGATCTAGTTGCATCAGACACGATTTAGTCACGTTCGAAGTTTCACAAAAAAAAATTTTAATTGTCGAGGGAATTCCTAATCTATTTATAACGAAAGAGCCGTGAAAACAAAGAAAAAGAGATTTAAAAAAAAAGTTATTTGAACATTAAAGTCGCATAGGTATGTATTTGTGACGCACTTGTAGTCTCTTTTAACTTCAGTTTTATCACTTCTGTGACAAATTTTTAATTTTAAGTGGCAAAATGAGAACTTGTTTGCGTGTTCGCAGAATTTCGTTAGCGATACCACCGGCGACGAGCGAAGAGCTGCAATTGGAGAGCGCCACGCCGTTCTCGAGATGTTACATGTACGATGTCAATTACACCGAGCTGCTCGAACAAGGAGTCAGACACGCCAATCTGTCGTGGCCGAAGATCCCGTGCCGGCAGGGATGGAAGTTCAATCACACGATGATACCGTACGCCTCAATCGCCGCCGAGGTAATTAAATATACAAAAAAAAAAAAACAACCGCGATGTTATTTCTTCCGATGCGTAAATCTTCTTATTATCCTTTCACCGGCGCCTAATTGAAAAATTTTTCTCAGTGTTTGTAAGAACTATTGAGAAAAAAAAGTCAGATGTAAGATGTAGATATAGGAGATGACGAGTTTGATGATTACTTTTCTCGCCGCGTGTTTCTTATTAATTGCGCACGTACGTGAATATTATAATTGCGATAACATTCGTAATTGATTCTGTTGTCAGCTCGAGTGGGTTTGCGACCAGACGTTTCTCGGTTCGGCGGCTCAGTCGACCTTCTTCGCCGGCAGTATTATCGGCGGTCTGATATTCGGCTACATAGCCGATCATTACGGCAGAATCCCGGCATTGGTGTCCTGCAACGCCGTGGGATTCTTCGCGTCCGTCGCGACCGCCTTTTGCAACAGCTTCTGGTCGTTCTGCGTCGCTAGACTGATCGTCGGCATGTCGTTCGACAACTGCTTCAACGTTCTCTTCATCATCGGTACGTATTATCGAAAGTGCGATACAATTAATTCCCTGTTGTATTCAAAAATTGACAAACGACAAAAATTCTGTACGAATTGCAGTGCTCGAGTACGTCGGTCCTAAGTACAGAACTCTGGTGGCGAACATGTCCTTCGGAATTTACTTCGCCGCCGCCGCCGGTCTTCTGCCGTGGATCGCGTATTGGATCGCGGATTGGAGGATTTTGAGCGTCGTCACCGCCTTTCCGATGGTCGTCGCGTTCGTCGGTCCGTGGCTCATTCCGGAAAGCGCACGGTAATTGTTTTTGATGTATCCTGATTATCTCGAATCTTTATAATTTAAATTTTTTTACGAAGTAAAATCCTTTGCACTACAATGTGTATATTTCAATATTCGACAATACTGACGATGGACTTGGGTGTGTTTGTTTGCAGATGGTACATTATGAACAACAAGATCGACAAGGCGATCGAGATGCTGAAGAAATTCGCGAAAGTCAACGGGAAAGAAGTAAAGCAGGAGGTGTTCGACGAATTCGAGAAGAGCTGCAAAGCCATGATCGAGAGGGATCAGTCGTACAATCAGTACACCGTGCTGGACCTCTTCAAACTGCCTCGTCTAGCTCGTATCACCGTGGTGCTTATTGTTTACTGGTGAGCGAATTGAATTCAATTTAAATAATAATTTTCACTCTGTTTTCGACACGCGACTGGGCTGATCGAACGATTGGATTTTCAGGCTTCTGATGGTCTGGGTGTTCGACGGACACGTGTGGAACATGAAGCTGCTGGATCCCGACGTGTTCACGTCGTTCTCCTTGGCCGCGATGACCGAACTTCCGGCGGCGATTTTGCTGGCGCTCTTTCTCGACAGATGGGGCAGACGATGGATGGGCTTCGCTTCCATGTTCATATGCGGCGTTTTCTCTTTCATCGCTCTCGCGACCCCCGCCGGTAAGTCGAAAAACGCGCACACAGAAATTTAGCTTCGTTTACTTGTCGATTGTACAACGAGAAACAAGTAAAATCGTGAAAGCGATATTTTTTTCTGGCGCACGTCGAACTCAGATAACGCGGGAATGTTCCAGGTGCATTCACCGTCGCCATGGCGATTTTGGCGCGCCTCGGCGTCAACGTCGCCGCAAATATCGGTTTCCAATTCTCGGCCGAACTATTGCCTACTGTGGTGCGAGCGCAGGGTGTGTCTCTGATTCATATTATCGGTTACTTCGCTCACATTATCGGACCTTACGTAATCTACTTGGTGAGTATTTCGAGAGATACGAGAGAGAGAGAGAGAGTCTTGAAAAATTTTTCTCTGCTTGTGATCGATCCGGGTCTGTTATTCGTCTGTTTGTTGCAAAGATGTCAAAGCGTTTTAGAATATTTCGATATTAATCGAGTCGCTTTACAGGCAGACGTTGACCCGTCTCTGCCGCTGATAGTTCTCGGCTTTTTGTCCTTTGTGAGCGCGGTGTTGACACTGGCGTTACCGGAGACCATGGACCAGGAGATGCCGCAGAGTCTGCAGGAAGGTAACGACTTCGGTAAAGAACAGAGCTTCTGGTGGATTCCCTGCATATCCTCGTAAGTACTTTAGCGAACTCTTTTATATGCGAGAATCAGAGATCGGACAAGTAAGATAAAAAAGTAATATTTAATAAATAATAATTTTATATTACATTATTCAACGTATATATATATATATATATATATTTAATATTACAATATACAAATAAATAACAATTCTCACAAACTCGATCGCTTTTGAAAAATTGACAGAAGTCCGCGGCTGAAGAAATCGCTGAGGAAGAAGATGCAGAAGGAAGGCATGACGAACGCGGCTTTCCATCACGGCAGCATTCAGACCATCGACTCAACCAGATTATAGCGATCGCCCGTGTTCTCGTACATCACATTGAAAGAATTTCGCCAAATCGTTGTAAATATCGCGCGGTAACCGCGTGTGTGATCTTAGGTGTTTAAACTGTATAACGACGCGATGGACACGCCGAGCAACAAGTACGCAACGATAATGCAGTGCAAAGTACAAAGAGAAACGACATGAGAGAACGTCTAGATGCGATCCCATCGATGTTAAATTCCACGCGCGCGCGGCGGCGTAATGTACGCACGCCCGCAGATAACGGACATGAGCGCGAATGAGCGTCAAACGCACATTCTGAGGAAGTAGATTTTCTTGTTAGATGATAATTTTTATTCGCGACGCACGTCGTGACTCGGATCGATTACTCCTCGCAATATGCGAGCGGTGAATATGTGTGAAATTATTTATCTGTGTCATAATTGAACATCACGATATAGTGAGTTCGCTGTATGATTTTTCTGTATCGATTGTGAGGTCATCATCACGCGACGCAAAAAGAACTGAATCCGATGAGATTTGTTTATTTTTTAGACTACATGTATTTCTTGACAAAAATCGCGCGAGTATCGCGCGTGCCTATTCCTCTAATTAACTTAGCCAATTTCACCAATCGATACGCGTATTATTACACAAAGAGATATTTAACGATTGTTCCTTTGTTGTTTTCTTGATGCATCATCAAGAATCGTTAGGAAATTGTTGTACAATTGTCAGCAACGAAGAAGAAACGAGGTGGATTCGCACACTCCCGAAGAGGAAATTATAAAAAAATTTAATGCGGACTGAGGACGACCATTTTTGTTTATTATTGAAAATAGTAAGGTCGTTTCTGAGATTTATTGTCAAATTGAAAATTACCGAAGACAAAGTCACGCGAAAACTTTTTTTGTACGGCTATGTTATAAAAAATTGCTCTACAAAAAAAAAAAAGAAAAAAAGTAAAACCTGAGTAACAAGACAAATAATAGTATAAAATAAAACCAAGAAGTTGTATATTCCTTACGTGTGTGTTCACTCTCCGTCAAAAAATAAAAATTCTATTTTGACACATTTATTCCGAAGGATATCTCGTACGTGAAACCTATATATAAGAAAACACGTATATCCCGTAAACGTTGCGAATTAATTTGACCTTTGCAATTTTTATTGAGTGAGATAAAAAGAACAGTACAATTACGGAGACAACAGTCAGTACGTGCTCCACTAAACACTTCCCGATTAGACGATCCCGTTCTCGTGGCGCTCTTGCGTTTACTGGGAATAAAGTTACGTAATAATAAAATTGACAGACTATATCTCGCGCGTATGATAATGTCGATGCCGACTCGAATACGAGCCGTCGCAGCAAGGCAGGGTCCAGAATTTCTGATCCTTGCCGAACTCCTCTCCCTGATGTAGAGTTTGCGGGAGATCGCGGCCGAGCGTCTCCGGCAGGAACAGTATTAATGTGGCGCCCACGATGGCGACGACGCTGATGATCATCATCGGCAGCCCGTCCCAGATCTTAGCCTGAAACAATTCGTACAATAAATCTGTTACCTACGGTACAGCAGAATACGAAAATAGGGTTCAGAGAAACTTTCTTTTTCTAAAAAAAAAAAAAAAAAAAAAAAAAAAAAAAAAATGTCTACGATATACGGTGCAACGGAATGAGCGACTATGCCGAAAATATGGATCAACGAGACGCCTTGCGTTCTGATGGGCGTCGGCAGCAACTCAGCAGCGTACTGAAGGCCCACGTTGGCCGCCATATTCAGGCAAAATCGCGACAGCACCGACATCGTCAGTTTCGCTGCGACTGACAAAAAAAGAAACAGTTACAGTGGAAGATGAAAAATAAGTCATGTGCGCGTGTAAACAATAACGCGCCGCGTTTGATTTTGGATCTCGAGATAAAATCCGCGCGCTCACTTGACTGCAACAGCAGTTCGGCGAAGCTGAAGAGGCTGGTCATAGCCAGAGTGATAAATCCGCAAAATCTGCGACCCCAGCGGTCCAGCAGCAACGTCAGCAATAATCCGGCCGGCAATTCGGTCGCGCAGGCGAGAGAGAAGGACACGAACACCGAGCTCGGGATCAGTTTGAGAGAGTATACGTGACCGTCGAAGGCTATCACCGTCAAGGACCTGTAACGTGTTTCGAGAAGCACGAGAGTCTCTCATTAATATACAATCTCGGACACGGCTACATACCGCGCGCACACGCAAGCGATGTGTGAATGCGTTATTAAAATAGAAAATACAGCAATGTGCGTAACGTTATTGCAAAAATATAACGCGCGCTATAAATTCAATGTACGCGATTTGAGATGTTGCCAGAATCGAAATTATTTTCTCGCTTTCGTTCCGGAGAGAGGATTATGTGAAAGAGAAGATTACGCAACGAGTGCGAAGTGCCTAGCATATCGTAAAGACGGCGGGGAAATGGATAGATTCTAAAAATACTATAATCTGCGAAATTAAAGAGATGGAATTTACAAAGGATTTTCATTATAATGCGATTTACGTATATCGTACGAGACAAAAAATGAAAATTTATGTTGCTCTTCGCGAGTAAAAACCTATTTGGGAAAAACTGGTCAGAGATTTGAGAAGCTGGCCAGTATTTAAAGTTATTGTACAGTTACTGTCACACAACTGCACAGAAAAATCTATTTAGATAAGATTGATTACAAATTAGTCTGAAATTACATTAAACATATCGAAAAATAGTCCAGTAAAGACTTGAAATATTCTAATTGTTATAATAATTATTATCTTTAACAATAATCGAAGATGGTTGCGCTTTCCGTTTGACTGTTGGATGCGGTTAAATTTTGCTGGAAAGCGAAATTCGTTGAGATGTAAACACAATGTGTTAAGTTAAAGAACACGTGTTGTGTCAACGCTTTGTCTTACTTACGACAAAGATTTCGTAGATACGCGCGTCGGGACTTCTCTTGTTGATCTTTGCTATTCGCCGTAGCTTCTGCACCACTTTGTCTATTTTGCCGTTGGCGACGAACCATCTTAACAATGAAACACAATGTTCTATTCAGAAAATGTAGTCGCGTGAACGCGTAAGTACTAAGGAAAACAATAGTACTTGTGTTCAAAAATTCTTCAGAATTTACGTCACGGCAAAGTCTCTCAATTTTACACAATAAGAAATTTATAGCAATTTATTTAATAACATAAGACACTTTTTTGAAAATTTATTTTAGAAATTTATAGAACATTTGTAGAAATTGATTTTTACCGAGCGCTTTCGGGAAGAATCCACGGTGTGACGAACACGCTCATCATCGGAACCGCGGTCAGATACGCGAAGAATCTCCAATTTGCCACGTAATAAGCGATCCACGGCAAAATTGTACTTCCGACTGCGAAGTATACGCCGAACGCGACATTGACGACGAGGGTTCGTCGGTTCACAGCCATGTACTCGAGCACTATCGAGATTTCAGAATGTTTTCAGAAAGAAACTTGTATATGTTATATATTTTTTTTTTGTTTATAATATTAAATTAATATCCATATAATCGGTTTTGTAAATCATAATCTTAGCTCACCGATAATCAACGGAATGTTGATGCAATTGTCAAAGGCCAGCCCGGTGAGAAATCTGCAAACGGCGAAAGACCAAAAGGTGTTCGCGCTCGCGGTCGCGATCGACGCGAGCAGCGCGACGCCGTTGCACAGTATCAGAGCGGGAATCCGCCCTTTGTGATCGGCGATCCAGCCGAAGAGGAAACCCCCGACGACGGAGCCGCAGAAGAAGATCGACTGTGCCGTCGAGATGAGGTATTCTTGGTCGCATACCCAATCTAGCTAATTACAAAGTATTCAGTGTGAGAAACGCGCTGACGTTCGTGATGTTTCATCGGTGCGGTTTGGTTTTTACGCAATCCGCTCGCAAATGTACTTTTGATTTGTTTGTTATGCATATATTTGTTACGAATAACGCGCGTGCAATTTCTTTTTCTTTTTTTTTTTTTTTTTTTTTTACGGAACGGAAGTGCTCGCGAAGCTTAATTCTTTATGCGTTTCTTTATGTACCTATCGGTGTGACGATATTCAAGGATACTTCACCTCAGCCGCTATGCTGGCGTAAGGAATCTGTGTGAAATTGTATTCCCATCGGCTACAGCTCACGGTTTTGTTCGTTTTCCAGTCGCTCGAGTAAATCTCCTTCTTGTGACTTGATACGAGAGAAAAGTCCAGATCCTTTCGATGACATCGATCGTAATACGGATAATTCGGAGACTTCGGTATTCCGATCTCTACTCTAAACAGTTCAGATATCATTGCAAATGTATAAAAAAAAAAAAAAACGTTTTTTCAAAACACATGTTATCAATGCGCGCAGTTTTTATAAAAAATAAGTTTGTAAGAAACGATATTTACGAGTTTATATTACCTTTGATCTTGCGTAAGATTCAAAGACGTCAGTTCATCTATCCCGCACCAGTGCTCCTGCGGTACCAGGGTGAGGAAAAATTGCGAGAAGTACAGGGTCGAATACGCCACGCTGTAAGGCAGCAGAGCCAGCAAAAGCAGCCATTGATATCTGCCGAAATCGCCGACGCACGGCAGAATATCGTCAAAAGTCTCTAATTTCGGCCTCAACGTGGTGGTTTCGTTCGGGACTGTGGCATCCACGTTGCCGTTTACCACGCCATTGGGATCCTTCATTATTCTGAAGAATAATTGAAAAGAAAAAACACACGCTCAATTATATTATACAATTATTTATTTTTTATCAGGCAAATTGAATTAAAATGTTCATATAAAACGGCTGATGCAACTCGATCTTGCTTTACAATGTTGCGGCAAATTGCACAACTCAAGCTAAATTAAGCAAATTTCTGATAAAAACGAATACATTCCGTGGACATGCCGACCATAAGATCTCGCGGTCCAAAGTCCGTTCGGCTCGAGTGTTTCATTATTATTGCGGGTGTCAAGCGACAATTTAAACAGACGCAATTGCGAGTATTCAATGTTGTTTCGGACACCGCGGATGAAGATCAAGTGGTTTGTTACCGCGTCTTTCAATCAAAACAATTATGAAGATCAGATAGTTTGGCCATCAATATCGGCGTGCAATTAACGATATTGGAGACAATAATGTTCAATTGTTATTATTATGTATTGTTATATTATTTCACTACATATGCATGTATAATTTATACTTTTTTTATTTTTAAAAGTTATTGTTTGACAGTTTCGCCGATGGTGAGATACTATAGCGAGCCGAGAAAATGTAAGTGTTAACAAACACAAACGTTCGTCAATATATGTACTTGAAAACGAGATATACTGAAAGTTAAATGAGAAGTAAGTAGTGTTTAATGACAAATAAGTAATAGGTTATAAATATCGTAATGATAGTTGCACGACGAATCGCGAAAAAAAAAGTTCACATGATAATTCACGGAAAATTCTTTTCAATGAGCAGACAGACAATAAAGTTTGTTTTGCGCGGTATCAAGGCGGGGAAAATCCGTTCATATGGAACAAATATAAAGATATAAACTCAAAAACGTAGAATAAAAATTTGCTGTTTGTACAAGTTTTCGCGAGACAGTCGATTGTAATGCAATATTTATAAATACAATAGTTCTTCTATACACACACACACACACACACATATATGCCCTTCTGCGTCAGGCTCGCGCTCAAATTGATGTGACTAAGACCGTTTTTGGGAAGAAGATTCGAGATTTCACTCGAATCTTAATTTTACCGGAGGCTTGATTCAGTTCGCCTTTTAATCGATTGAAAGAAACCGGCTCAGAAAAAACTTAGAAATGTTGAGCAGAATTCGGGACCTTCCTGTTTGCACTCAGGCCGCGAAACCACTGGACCTTCCTGTTTGATATTATTGATCTTTTATCATAGCATATAAAAATGTCACTTCTATAAATAAATATATTGCTGCATGCGACTGTATACAACATGCACAACCTACATACATACTATTAACATACTATTAAATTTCTACAAAGTTGTTTCTTTGCCTAACAAGTTTTCGAACGTTTCTACAAGTTCGTGTACTCATACAGCACACACATATTTTCATCATCAATACGCGCGACTTATTCAAATGCGCGTCTAGCATGTAGTGTACGTAGTTACACACTCACTATAGAATTTTAGAAATGAATTAACGCATTTATTGATAAAAAGTGAGATAAATATACGCGTATATAAATATCTTAATAGTGACAAATGCAGAAACTCTAGAAACGATTGAAGAAACTTTTTATATATTTTGCTCTAATTAATACTCTTTGCATACATTACGCGTTAAAGTAAGTGCTGAGTCTGACAGTGACCCAAAGCCCCTGATACTTCTCGCGAATGAAGACGATATAATTAACAACAGGTTCGTCATATTGAGATATGTATAAATGTGTGCTAATTACTTGTTACCGAAGCTAAGATAATACTCTTTCGACAATAACAAAGAAAAGTAACGTTTGCCTACAAAAAGCAATAAAATATCGCTCTCCTACAGAAATTATAATAATTAATCGATATCGAGATATCATTTGCTGACATTGTTTAACGATAAATATTATTTAACATACATTTGGTAACTCGAATGTTACATTCGAAATAAGAACCGCAAAATTGATTGACAGTTAAACTTATCGATGTCAGCTCAAACGTCAAAATAAAATAATAGAATATTATTTCATTTTGTATTTCATGTAGTTTTTCAATGTGTTTTCAAGATAATATTTACTTAGAATTTTCTCGCAACGAGTCGGACATCGATTTCTGTAGAAATCAATTTTTTTTTTTCGCTAAAATCACGACAAAAAAAAAGTTCTTTCAAAATCTCAGCTGTCGGAGCGCACTCACCTCACGTCACCCCCCCGTAAAAATGTAAATCGCGAAACGCAAAACGACTGTAATATTTAAATAAGTAAAAACCAGAGTCATGAGAACAAACAAAAAGTAGCAAGAAAAAATGTCTACCTGACAGAAGCTGTTAAAAGAGATATATCGCGACTATGAATATTGATGATTCGGTATAATTTGCATGTATAAATATACGGTGCGTCACACTTCGCAAAAAAAAAAAAAAACAGAAAAAATAATCTATCGATTTGCGATATCACACACCTACGATCGATTAACACCGATGACCGTGGAATTGAATCACCAACGATCGCTCTTGGGCGACGACGACGACTATAATAACGAAGTTTTGTCGCGAGGCTCAAGGCACAGTGTGAAGAGAGAATCCGTTCGAGTATCGTTGATATACGAACTCGACACGCGAAATATGATGGCACATAGTAACATGGTAGTAGTAGTAGTAGTGTATATACATATGAATGAGTCAATATAGGAAGACTCCGCGTGAGCACGAAGAAAAAGAGCGGAGAATATATGTACTAGAAAATATCCATTGCGGAGACGCAGATGAATTGGGCAAGAGAGGACAATGTCCCGAAATGCTGTGTGTTATCTCGAATTTCTGTTCTCTCTCACGAATCGGTCTCGTGTACATTTTTTCGTGTACAATGATAAACTTTTGACCGAGTCTCCGTTAGGTTACATGTGCCAGAGAGATAAGATAATTGCATTACACACAAAGTTGTTCCCAAAAAATGTTCGCATTTAAAAAATTAAACAAATGAGATGACACGTCACATGAATTTTAAAATGAAATGTGTGTGAATATAAAAAATATCTACAATCTCTCAAAGCTTGAAGCGCCCTACACTTACCCCGGTTGACGTCCATATTGCGATTGAGACACTTCGAGACAGAATCACACGATCGATCTTTTACGCGTATTTATCTTGTAATTATCGTTATTTCGTATGCATCGTAATTACTTAGTTTCTTACACAAATATTTTCGCTCGCAAAAATATTGTCGCGAATGATGTTTGTCGCGCGAACCGGTTGCCATTTTCGCGGTCGCATCGCGTTTTCGTCTCGCACGGACTCCGCTCGTACGGACGATAGTCGACACGCTATTAAAACGACGCGGCTTGCACGATTCGTGGCACTCGGAAACTCGCGTGTCAGAAATAGAACGAAACGAGATTGCGATCTCTCAAATGTTTTCATTGGCCGCAACTTCACTATGTTGGTTGCGATCAATTTGACGAGTGCTTGATTTATTTTTTTCATTGACGAGTCACTTTCGCAAATCTGATTTGGCAAAACTACATAAAGTGTAAGAGATCGAATACATATAATTTTTGCAATACATTTTTTAATTTTACTTTAATGTGCACAGAAGAACCGACAAGTGATTGAAATAAATTTAATCAAAAAAAGTGAATATACTAATATTTAAGTTAATTAATTTGAATTAATTATATAAATTACACAGAGATCATTTACGGCTCTTTTAGAATTTAACTACGTAAGAAAGAAATAATACAATAACGTACGTAAGCCGCTTATCGATAATGGGATCTCTGCAGATGTCTCATACCGTTTCGATATTAGAAACTTGTCAAGTCAATTATTTATAACGAGACGAAGATATAATAGCAGAATATTGAATTAACATGAGTCTCTCATCTGCAACTACATCCTTATAATTAGAAAGCTGTCGATAGCTTACCGTTTACTGATAATAGTATTTCCTCTTATTTGTTAGTAATATACAAATTATAGCAATTATGTATGTATATACGCTTTGTGTATATATATATGTAAAGATTAGATTAGATTAGATAGTTTTATTTGCAGTGCGCTCTTTGCAAAAAAAAATAACAATATAAAATAAAAATATATAAAGAAAAATAAATAATGAAAATATAAAAGAAAAAATAAAGTTTTTCGCGAATACGGTGTTTCAAATATTCACATAAACACATTTAAAATCAACACCTGAACAGCTCGGTCCGACAGAGAAAGAACAAGGCCATCTTGCAATGCTCTCGTATTACGCTGACTATCATCACGCCTGTAAAGACAAAAGAGATGAGTAACACTTGTGGTCTGTGAGTTTCTAGTATTTTATAGACCGAACAGCCAATAAAGTAAGATCTTCTGGAACGAAGATTATGGAAATAAGGCGCGAGATAATGCTCCAACTAGCTTAAAAAATAAATCTAAGATATTCAAAGATCTCTGCAAACGCAAGTTATAGTCTCCAGTAATATCGGTCAGCAAAGTACAACAATAATCAAAAGCATGTGCAGAAAAAAGATCAATCTTGCTTTTTAAATGTATAATAACAAATATGTGTGTTACACAACATAAAAGAAATGCAGTTTGCATACCTAGAAAACAAAAATTTACATGTACTAATAAAACTAAAAGAATACAATTGAAACAAATTCGCAAAACTATATATTCGGCAAATTATATTCGTTTTCAATACCGGTTTATAGTAGGATAGCAAAAGAAATGTGTAAACATTTCTTGTGAGAAATCTCTCATTACTCCGATACATGTTTACAATATCTTATATAACAATCGAAATGGACTTTCAGCGATCTAATAAATAACTTTTATATCAAACATGGCAAATCAAATAATAGAAATTTTCCGCTTAGCATTATCAAATTCTAGAAGACGGAAAAGTTTCTACTCGCCATTATTTGGAGACCCGAGTTCGCTTTTCAATCGATAAACTCGACTTGAAAGAGACCGGCCCATCCAACCGGAAAAATGCAACGGTGTGGATTCGAACTCGGGACCTCCCAAACTCGCAGCCCTCGCACTCAGGCCGCGAGACCACTGGGCCGGTCCGTGTGAGGTAAAGTATATAATAGATATATATTGGCCTATATAATAGAATTGTTTTGAATATGATTTTGAATTTGTCGTAATTATTTTAGTTTTCAAAAAATCTTATGTAAGGTCTTATTTATGCGGGCAATAATCTTTAACTTATGCCGGAACCGGTAAAGTTTAATAACTATAGGATTTCAATGCTTCTGCTTATACAAAATTGCTGAATGTCTATAAACAGAAGTATTGAATTTCTATATAACTGAACTTTATCGTCCCGGCTTAAGTTAACGATTACCGGGCCGATCAATAAAGACTATTTAAAAATGTCTGAAGTGAAACATTAATTCTCTGCAAAACACCACTCAAGACAGACAATTTGTTGAATTCGCTTAACTCTTGTACAGCTATTGCGTTCTTTCCAAAAAGCAGAGTTTAGTATAGATGAAGCGGAAAGATAGAGAGAAGAGAAAAGACGAATAATATTCATACATATATTTTATTTAGTATGTTACAAAATATGCATTATGTACACATAAATCGAAAAAATAGTCTGAATTTTGGCGATTAGAAAACATTTTTAAAAAATAAATGTTTCTTGCGATAGAAAAGAAGACGCGCATCTTATCACACAATAAAATCTATCTGAATATCTGTGTTCGTCATTCAAAAAACAACGGAACATAAGGTTGCCTCAATTTTTGAACAATGAATATTTTTCTCTCGACCTATCAAAATTCAATCTCGAATCTAATAGTTTTACTCAAAGGAAATAATTTCTCACATAATGTTAACAATCACGCGTAAATATTTGACAATGTAAATCATAGAAAATTGACGCAACGTTATGTTTTAAGAGACGCTTGATACTACGCGTGTGCACAACTGTTCCTTCATAGGTTTTATGTTTTTAATATTTTTGTAATACTCTCTTTTTTTTTTAGCGGAACAGAAATACAAGTATATAATTTATCTCACAATAAATACAATACCCTGTGTGTACATTACAGTACATTATATATGTGAGCAATATATAAATATATAGAGTGTGAGAGACGAAACTTGATCAATCTAAGATGCAAACACACTAGAAATTTCTTAGAAATATATAAATTTACATTTAATACGTATATTATTATTATTTTTTTTTTACATGATTGTTGTGCTCTCTGAAGTTCTTATCTATTCATATGTGTTCGAAATCTTCGAGAGTTCGGAGACATCGCACATCTCCGAATCGAAAATATAACAACGGAAGTTACAGAAAGATTTTGTGACACAAAATATATATATATATCACAGTACAGGAGTGACGATACAAGTTCAGATCTCAACTTGGATAAGTTCTAATTGACGCTTTTCTTTCTTCGAATTTCATTTCGGCGTCAGAACGTAACCAAATTAAGCTCCGATTGGCATTTTTTAAATCTTCTACCGTATTAAAATATTATACGTACAGTTATTATTCTCGTATACTTATCTCTCTTCTGCTAAATAACGCAGAGAACAGAGAAACGCACCCCGTTTTTTTCCATTTTTCTTTTAATCACGATCCTAAGAAACGTTAAAAATTTTGATATAAATATGGGCGACAGGTGTAATTTGATTTTGGTAGCTCTGACATATCACATGATTCTGCGGAAAATATTATGCTTAGGAAGACAGAATGACACGAAAATCGCGGAGAGTTACGTCGTAACTGCATAACTTTCACTTGGTCTCCGCTTCCATGGCCGCGTTCACGCTTTTTCGTGACCTTATGCTCGATCTTTGTATCATGCTGCTTCTCAGGGTCTCGCCGCGAGTGGACGCTCTCATCGAACTCCGCAGACTATTACGTGTAAACGATCGTTGAATCGTGACCACCGGCGGCATTTCCGCGTCTACGGGCTTTTTCCTGAAGAAAAAAAAAAGAATATTAATTCACAAAATTTAACGTTGCTCCTTGCGAAATTTAAAATCCAAAGTAAAAACACAGGAAGACAATAGGAGCGGAAAAGTGTGCGTGAAAAGAAAGAAGTTGAGAAATTAATCGATCAAGATTCGATTGTCTTCAGCTTGAAAATATATGACAAAATTACGAAAGCATATAAAGAACGCAAAAAATACGAATAAAGAAAACTCATATAGAAAAAATAAAAAAAAAAAAAAAAAAAAAAACAAATCAACATTTTGTGGCGAAATTGAGGTAATTTTGAGGTCATTTTTTGACACTGACTTCGAGATGCACGGCATGTCCCACATCTTCTGATCCTTTCCAAAGTCCTCGCCGTCTTGCAAGGTTTGCGGCAAGTCTTTGTCGAGCGTTTCCGGCAGGAAAAGCGTCAGAAGGCCGCCGAAAACGCCTATAATTCCGAGAAGCAATAACGGCAATATCGACGAGACCACGTCAAGATAGACGACGAACGGCGCGAGGATGCTGGCGACATATCCCATTATATGGATCAAAGCGACTCCCTGAGCTCTCACAACCGTCGGCAATACCTCGGCCGCGTACTGAAGACCGATGTTGTACGAAATGTTCACCCAGAATCTGCCGACGATCGCCAGCGTGGCCGAATAAATATCTGAAAAACGTTCGGACAAATATCTAAACGATACAAAAATAAAGATAAAAAAATCACGTACAAGGTGAAAAACCAGTAGAAAAAAAAAAACAAAAAGCGTACGATATCGTATTAATTATTTGCTGCGTTAATTATTTACTTTTTTATATATTTCATGTGGGAATTGTTTTCGTTAATAAATGAATAATTATAAACATAAAAAACGGAATATAACAAGAAACATCTGGAATAGATGCTAATTGAAGAGAGCAAAAAGGAATGTTTTTTTTTTCAGTATTTCAATAACACAAACAAAATTCTGCTCGTTACGAGGAGCGCGATTCCGCGCGCGCGGTACTTACTGTTCGAAACCGCGCACGCCCATATGCTGAAAATGCCGGATATCACCATGGTGCCGCAAGCCAGCCATCGTCTGCCCCATCGATCCAAGACGAGGGTGAGGAACGTATCGGCGGGAAGTTCCGTGAACGCCGCGACGGTAAATGTCATAAAAACGTCGAGTCCGAGATTGTTCACGTTTCTCACGTGGCCATCGAATACCAGCGATATCGCCATCCTGCGACATGCACAATCGAGGTAAGAAACCTTCGCTCTTTATAGTCGCTGAACATCGATATCTTTTACAATACGTCGCATATGTATTCCTTGGTATATTTTGAAACTACAATAACTCTTTGTTAAAAATACAAAGAAAGAGAGAAATATTTTTTATCGCGATCTTTGCGATCTACGCTACTTTGGAAAAAAAAAAAAAAAATTAGAACGTCGCGCTCACCAGATAATTATGAGAAGAATCGTGATGTTACGCAGACGCGGACTCCTGAACAGGTCCACCACGGAATAAGTTTTGTCCGCTTCCTGTTCCTTGCATATCCGAGCGCAAGTTTCCTGTGTCGCATCAACAACAACAACAACGGTGTTTTCACAACCGTGAAGTTTCATCATCGATAAACTCGACGAAATATTTTCTTGAGGAAAAAACATGGATATATACAGAAAAAATAAACAAAGTTCGAGACTCTTACGCGAAACTGCTGATAAACGTTCTCGGGCACCTTCGTGCCGTTGATGCGCTCGAATTTACCCAGGATCTCGATCGCCTTCTCCACGCGATTTTGACTGACGAGCCACCTCGCGCTCTCCGGCACCAGCCACGGCGCCGCGATCGCCAGAGCCAGGGGAACGGAAATGGCAATGCAGGTCATCCTCCAGTCGGCCAGGAAATACGCGATCCAGGGCAGGACGCAGGCGGCGAACGTGAAGAACAGCGCGATCGACATGTTCGCCACGAAGGTGCGCCATTTCGGTCCCACGTATTCCAATACTAAGAGCGGAGTACGTTGCTTCAAATGTGGTTTGATGTATAAAATAATTTTATTAATTTGCATTTAAAAATTTAATCAAAAAAATTCTGTTTTGCTGAGGTAAACGATGTAATGATCGGACAGATAATATTTACTGGCCGAATATTTAAAAATTAATTATTACAAAACATTTATATGCGAGAGCATATGACTCTCAAAGTCCTATTTCTTGATTTATCATAATATATTATATGATACATATAATAGTATATTATATATATTTAAAACATCTTAAAACTGATTCACACATCTAATAATTATTTCTTTAATAGATGTCCAGTCATTAGGACAGTTACAGAGCGTATTACGCGCAAGGAAAGGATGTATCGAATATATCTTACATAACAGTCACGTGTATCGTTAAATGAGTATTATTTTTGTGTGGTATCGGCTTCGCGAACTGTTTTTTCAGATTAGAGTCTCGACGAAATTACATGTCGTTACGGTCAGCGTAGTTCGCATTGACCTTGCACGCGATGATTGGCTCAAAATATAAGGCAATGAGATATATATCTCTTTTCAAAAAATGTTTTCTGTTCGTAAATGATATATTCGGATACTAGAGCGCACGTACACACAGGCTTCAATAGTTAACGTTAACTTCTCGTTGTTGTCGCAGCTAACATAGTACAGCTTCTTGCCGTGTTTGTCGCGCGATTGCGGATGCGCGGGCATCAAATTGCGACGAAACGCTGTCCGTTTTATTAAGAGAAAATAGCGCGGACATTGCTTGTGCAAGAAAATATTGTAATTAGACCGACGAGTGGTCATTTTTCTAATGCGCTGCCTTCATGCTATAATCCGTCTGTGAAGCGTAAAATTATCGGCAAACACAGATCGACGCGCGCACACATTCAGCGATAGTCACAAGGCTGCGAGATAGTGGAATCCGTTTCGTTGCGTTTCGAGATTTCGAAATTGAATCGTTCGCGAATTGCGCAGTCTCCCCTTTTACGCGTGTCTAAAAAACTAAATCGCAATTACAAAAAGAAAAAAGACAAGATTTCTGACCAGTTTTCTTTATGTTTGATGCAAATAAATTTCGCACAAAAAATCTACGTGGTATGTATTTCTACCATCTATATGCGCGCGTAACATACGAAGGAAGAGAGAGAGAGACAAATAAAAAAAAGAAAAAAGACAAACGAAAGAGAAAGGGAAAAAAGGCAAAGATCCGCGATCCTTTCACGAGCCGCGCACGATTATCTTTATTAATTCAATAACGGCACGTGTCTCTGACATTGGCCACGCTTCTATACCAATCGCGGAGAGAATCGGCGAAACGGAACTGGCAAAACGCGCGCGAGTGCAATAACCGTGACTTCGCGAGTGAGTCAAACCTGGGCGAGCTTGACCTGAAAGTTGATCGCGAACGCTACCATGACTCGAGATGCCCTTCCCGATCCGGGACCTCCGGCGGTTCATCGTCAAGGCAAACGGACGATAAGCATTTTTGGCGTAACCAAATAAACCAGAGCTTAACTGTTCCAATCGGACATTTATTTAAAAAAATAATTATTAAATATAATAAATAATTAATAAATATTAAATCATAACAATTCTCAAGTAATTCGCGCGAATTTATTCACTTTCCATTTTTACCAATCTTTTATTTCTTTACATCTTTGCGTGTAGTAAATACTTTGTTATAAATTTTCTTTAATAGATGTCCGGCCAGTTGCATATGTGTCATTAGGACGAATTGTCTGTTATTTTTTTTTTTTTTTTTTTTTTTTTTTTTTTTTTTTTTTTTTTTTAAAATGTATGTACATTGTTTCCCGAGCCCACAATAAGTGCCTCGCCGCGATTTGGGACTTGATGGCGATTTAATGGGCTTAATTACAATGACAATAAAGTAATGATGATAGCGAGCGATTATCGTGACGGGGTTACGGACAGCGTGACACGCTTCGGTGAACGCGCGCGAGATGTGTTTCTGGCACACAACACACATTTGTTTTCTGTGTTCAAAAGAGGAATATGACACACGCGCGCGTTTCTCGACACCAGATAGACGCGTGTACTTATAACGTCTTTTTGCCGCTGTGATTTTACGTTTATATCTTTCTCATTAATAATACGATATAAAGCGTGACGCAAAATAACAGTTTCCACGATCGATTTCAATAATCGATTTCAATGGAATTCCATCGTGATCCCGCTCGAGACGATACGCATCGCCGCGTATCGCCGAGCGGTATCGGATATCTCGTAATTGCGGATTTTCAAAGATTTCGCAGTCAAATGATTGAGTGAACCGACATTTGTCTCACGCTATTGTGGCGATGTTGACAGTAATTAAGGGAACAAAGTATCGCGAGTGACAGTCGAAACGTAATTTATCGATTTTACTTATGTAACAATTAATATCGCGCTGCGCACTCGAGTGCAGATCAAATAAATAAATCACAGAATCGAGTATTTCGGTTTGGCGTAACAATCTCAACTGTCGTTACTTACTCGCAAAGGTGTCTCCTTCAGTCACGTAATTAATCGCAGAAATTAATCTCATGGCTTTCAATTTTCTTCTTTTTTTTTTTTACTAGAAATTTATTCACGTTTGCGCACACACACACTTTGTGTGCGCGATTCCTTCGACCTTCCAGACAACACAAAGTGCAAGGAATAGTTGACTTATTGCTTAACAAGACGGTAATTATCGCAAATCTCTGTGACTAACGCACAGCAAAATTGCAATATTGTACGCGATACGTAGAATACACGCGGTCAGATAGTAATTGCAAAGAAATGCTTGGATTACACGAATTAATTAAAATTATAGTACATTGTTTTTTGATACCACCAGTCAGAGGTGTTCAAGAATTGTCAGTTAAATCGGTTGAAGAAAAAATCAATGAAACGTATTTATCTTACGTAACGACTGATTGTCACGTTATCTTTAGATTAATGTCTCCGCAATATTATAAATAAATGTCTATACATTATGCAAACAAACGCGACGAGAAATGAAAAAAAAAATGATAAACGGAAAATGTGGAGAGAGTTACAGCAGTTGTTTTTCAAGAGAGAAGATCGTCTTTAAGAAGATCGACTCTGCGAGTAACTGACGTCCTTGCAGCGTTCAAAAAGAATCGCGAAGAAAGTTATATGTTTCCGCAGTTATATGTTTTTTTTTTTTTTTATGTACCTAATATGTACATCATGGTGAAGCAGTTGTCGAAGGCGAAGCCGACGAAGAATCGGCAGAGCGCGAATTCCCAGAAACTTCCGGCCAGCACCGTCGCGACGCCCGCCAGAAACCCGGTTACGTTGGCGCCGACCAGCGCCGGTATCCTGCCATATCTGTCGGCGATCCAGCCGAAGATCAGACCGCCGAAGATCGCGCCGATGAAGAAGACGCTCTGGGCCGCCGTCGGCAGCGCCGAGTGCTCGCACACCCATCCCAACTGCAACGAGGATGATCGAGGATGATCGAATGTTTTTTGTTTTTTAATTATATTACATTTAATAATTTGTTTTCATTTTTTAAATTTAAAAAATATTATACTAGTACATTTGTTTTGCAATACGCTTTCACGTGTGGGTTTTTTGCCAATTACTTAAATTTCATTAAACGCGCAAGATGTTACTTAATTCCGTGGTACGTTCTTGTAACTTTATGTGTCGCGCGCAAACGCGCTCGATTTGCAGTGGATTCACGAGGTACGCGTTTGCGACACATCGTTTGACATTGATGGCATAATGATGGCATAATGCGCGCCAAGTTAATTCTTTCGGTTGTCGAAACGTTATGGATGATCTCGTTCGATCGGATTTACCGATAACAGTACTTGCAATCCGTGTGTGCCACTTTCGAATTCTCTCATTTTGAAATGTTGAGCTAAATGTTCGAAATGACCGGACGTATCTGTCAGTGATCGGATAAGTACTTATTAAAGAAATAATTATTAGGCATGTAAATATTCTCAATGTTCTACGTATTTTCTAAGATATATTTTTTTTAATTTTATAACTTATTAGTTTCTAATAAATTATTTCTCTAACGAATATCCGACCGGTAGTGCTTGCACGGTCATTAGGATATTTATCTTAATTGCGCGAATGTGTAATTAGGTGAATGTATGACCGCGTGTTCACCGGACGCGCAGTCGGCGACGAGAGAATAAAATTTAAGAGAATTCTGGTAGATTCAACCTTTTGTTTTGGTCCATGAAAGACGTTCATATTCTTCTTACCTCGGTTGCCACCGTCTCGTAGGGTATATCGGTAAAATTGAACTCCCAGCCGTGCGAGCAGCTCTTCGTCGGCCAGTTCGGGTTCGCCTCTCTGATTCCGCTCGACAGGATTTCTGTATAATTCACATCGTACATCGTGCATTTCGAGTAGCCGTCCTCGCCGCTCGGTATCGCCAACGCGATCCTGAGACAAGAAAAATAATACGCGGCGTATGTACGCGGCTCGCCCATAAATAATCGTCTCGTAACATAATATTAGAAAAATTCTGTGGGAACAATGTATTTTTTTGCCGAGGTAAGAAGAAGCTCTACGGTAAAATGTCACCTGTTGGAGCGGAGCTTGATAAATGTCAAGTACAAAAGTGAATATACTGAAAATACGATAAGAAACAGAAAATAATGCAACAACATTCTACAAGGTGGTAATCAAGTGTCCTAAAAGATTTTAAGAAATGATTCCACTAATTCAAAACGAAAACTTCACATTTTTATTTTTTTTTCGCACGTACGATCATATGAAGTTTTCGTGTGAATTTCTTGAATTAGTGTGAGGAACCACCTCTTAAAATCTAGAATAGACCTTAACTACCCCCTGTATATGTATAAAGATCTTTATTATCGCGTGCGTGTGCTTTCGGTTAATTATGCGTGTAATCCGATCTTTTACGTAAAACTCGTACAAACGAGAGACAGAGAGAGAAAGAGAGAGAGAAAAAAAAGAGTGAATATTTGACACCGATTCCAATGCACGTCCGACATTTTTTGTCCCTGATATGTCACCGCGAAGTATCTCCGTAACGATTTGACGAGTCTCGGTGTGTAATTGCCTGTAGATAAATAGTAAACTTGCGATATCAGATCATAAATCCACAAATGTACGCGCGAACATGTCTTTTGTTATAATAACAAAATAATTCGTTAAATTCGTTTAATAATTTTATAAATTTTGATTTTTAAAGTAAACGTATTCTTAGAACACATTTTTCTGTCATTTAAAATAAGAGATCTGTAATTTGTCATTTTTACGAATTTAGTTGTTTTCTATAAGATCTGTCGCTTATAAGTGTTATGTAATCAAGCGGCAAAATACCAATTTGCACACGGAGACATCCCGCGCAAAGTGTCCGTTTCTCGTTTGTCGTTCATGTGCAATAAGCGTGACATTAGCACGTGTCGTTATGTCGAAAGGTTTACACAACTATTTTTCACGTTCACGCTCTCATTGCTCATACGAAGGTTCCGAGCAAATTTATTGTTCGTATTATATATGAACAACTCGTGCTCGCTTCCCGGCGAAGAGAACCCGAATGTATTAATTTTTCTCCGTGTGAGAAATGTATGTGCACATACTATTGTATGTTTTATTGATTCTCGATTTCCGTTAACAGTAAGAAACATTTGCGCGAGCATAGCAAACTTGGCGATCGTAACAATGGAAAAGTTTCGAATGACATAAGAGTTTGCGACGCCACATCGTATAAGATAACAGTTTATAATACTTTTTTTCTATTTTATTTTGATAAAAATCTCTCCCTTTTTCTATAAATACAAAAAAAAAAAACAAAAAACAAATTTTACACTAACATCAAAACACTAGGCCTATTAACATTTAATTTACAATCATTATTTACAATTAATAAGTTATCATCAATCGTAATTTTCTCGTCAATTGTTTTTCTGTGTTGTTTGAAACATGTTCTGCGAATTTATTCTTACCTCCGTGTTTGTGCCAACGCCCGTTATTATAATTATTATTACGAGATCGCGATTCGTCAATTAACAAACAAATTAGCATTTGTGAAAGGACGGCATTTGAATTTGCCTCGAAAACTATTTTTACGTATACGATTTTCTTACATACAGATTTCCATAAAAGAGAGTGATATCAACCGGTCGTTTATCTCTCGTCATTACACTGACGTCAGAGACTATTAACCCGCGCACGGACGCTGCACAAATACACGGAATTATTAAATCGCGAGAACCTTGCGGAGAATCAAATTGTACAATTGAAAATTACATCGCGAAGATTTTTTTTCGATAGACATGTACGTATACGTACACAATATCGCATCGAGTCCATAATTTTCCCATACCTACCGCGAAAGATAGAACGAAAATATATTTAAAAATATAAAAAAATTCGCATGTTGATTTATTCGCGTGCATTTTCAATACATATATACTTTTACATATCTTACGAATACACTTCTCGCATACATGTCCTTTCTCGTAGTCTGTTCGCTCATTTAACGGTTATCGAAGCTGAATATCGGGTACCGAGAATAATAATGCGCGTCGCGTTGTTTCATTTTTTATTGAAAAAACTCCGAGAGACGCATTTTCCTCGAGCGCGAGTGTGCACTGTCGTTAATTGTGCATTTACATGCGATTAGCGATGATTATATTACATTATTTGTGTCGTTTTGCGTATATACACGTTATTTTGCAACGGTAAAAAGACTTGCATAAGAGAACGAGAACATATAAAACTCCATAAATAATAATCTTCTATTTTTTTTCTCACTTGTTAAAATATGCGCACGAGATTGTGTTTCCAGTATTAACCGATTAATGTATCTACTTCTTTTTTTTATTTTAAAAAAAAAAAAAGAATGCGATTTTCAATTTTGCAAAAAAGAGAAACACGACGTTGTCGATAGACGATTTGTTTGTGACAAATTATTTTGCGAATCTGACATGTCACGCATTCTCGAACGTTCTTAAATTACTTAAAGTAGACCGACCGCGACCGCTTTGTGTCAACGCGGAAAGACCGCCGTCGTGAATCACATCCCTCTGTGCGTAATTCAGATAATTGGTACGCTGAGGATTTGTCCGCGAGCAATTAACCGCAGAAAAATGGTCTCTCAGAGCGGAATACCGGTAGTCGTAATTACCGGTTTCGGAATTACCGCAAAACGCGTCCTTTACGCGTCATACAGAAAATTATCGCGTGTGTTAGGGAAAAGGAAATTATTGAAGAACTGTTTCTTCTCGTCGTTCATTTCACTTTTTTTTCTTAACAGAATAAACTTGTTTGTGCGCGTTAAAAAAAAAAGAATATGCAGTTACATTGCGTTAAATTGTTTCCAATTGAATGTTTATTCCGTCACTCGCGCGATGATATGTTTTATCAGAGTATCTTTTAATATCACAATTGTATCTTATCGCACAGATATCTTTTGTTCTAATCCTGAAGACGAGATTGCGTTAATTAAATTTAATACCGAGTGATTAGTATTCAACAAATGGGTAATCACATTTTAATGCATGTTCTTATCTGCTCAGAGTGTAGATATGTTTTTTTTACTTTAAATTCTACATGTTTGTAGAAGATAACACAAAAGACAAAAGATATGAATCGAATATAAAAATGTGTGCAAAAGTAACAATTAAATTTAAATATAAAAACTATTAACTTTGTGCGGGTACTTCATGTATTTTCTGATAATATATAATCCACTTTGGAGATCAAATCTTAGTTTCGATATATCGTTTTGTTATCACATATTCAATGTGATATGACACGTTTATCACAGACAGACGTGAAATTGTCACCTATCGTATCATCACGAAACAATCGTATTCTTAGTCATCTTCCCGTTGAAACGTGGATAAACGCGCGTGAATTTTCGTTCCTACCTCTCTTCGACGGTGAGATTCTCCAGTTCCGGTACGCGGCACCAGTGCTCTTCCGGCACGAGGGTGATGAATATCTGCGAGAAGTAGACCCAGGCGACGAAGAAGGCGAACGGTATCATCAGCACGAACAGAATCTTCTGATAGACGCCGAACTCGCCGACGTGCGGCAGCAAGTCGTCGAAGTCCAGGTCCTTGGGCTGCTGTTCCTGCTGATCGTCCCGCTTCGAGTCTTCGTCCCTTCGCTCCTTGACGGAAGATTCCTTCTCGCTCGCCGGGAATCCGCCGCTCTCGGACGAGGCCGAGGGCGACAAGCCGTCGGGACTCGCCTCCTTCAGATCGTCGGCGGTCTCCTCGGACGTGGAATACTTCTCCTGCGGCGGCATGCTGTCTTCGATCGAAATCTCCGAAGTACCTCGGGAAAAGAGAGGAGGCAACACTTTCTTCGCACGTCGATTGCCACGTTTCGACGCCAGCCTTCGGGATGCTGCGACACGGCTCTCTCTTTCTCTCAAATCCCGGAATCCCCGCGGACTCGTTTGAAAAAGCACTCGCTGCGCCGGCTGCGTCCTATCGTCGACGACGACGACAGCGAGTGGAATGATGCGGGGAAAAAAAGTTCACGTCCCGGAGAACATATTGGATATTCCTATACGTTATATCGCGATAAAACAACGCTGCCTTGCGCGCGTGTGCTACTTTTCCTCGAATATCTGTATCGTTGAAACTAGATCGGCGACAAAAAAACGAAGTCGATTAGCGCTGACGATCGATCTATGATCCTCAATAAGTTAAGTCGGGAGCGATCATCGTGAGAAACGCGTCGCACCGCGAAGGTTCGATGGCAATATAAAAGAGACTGATCCGAGGATATGCGGCGTCGAAAGAGGACAGAAAACAAACAAACAAAAAAAAAAAAAATTGCCGGCAAATCCTGAGACGAGAGACAACGACTGAAACGATCTGTTCTGTTGGTGGCTAGCTATATAAGCATCGTAATATACGTGGGGTACATCCCCTCTTTCTTTCTCTCTCTCCCTGAAGTCTATCTGGCTGCTGAACAATTCAATGCTCCTCGCAAGCGGCATTGAACGCGCCACAGATCACATCGATCGTCCTCGTCCACCTCGTTGTCGTCGCTTCGAAACCACCACGGCGTGTTGGCCTGTTCTCTTTTCTAACGGCGCGCATATACACAACGACGCAGATATGCAACCCGATGGATATTTTTGGATATTGATTGGAATATGCTTACACACACACACACACACACACCGAGCGCGCTCCGATGTGTCATCAAAGCGCGTTTAAAAATTCACATATAAAATACTTAGGCGCGAAAGATTATACTATAAATCAATTGCGCGAGTTTGTTTTCTGTCTGCATTTCTCGAGAAAACAAAGAAAGAATAAATATTGTTGTTAATCAAAGCAACACAAGATATTGTGAGCGTCTCGTTGCTATCTTTTGAAAACAACGTGACGCTTATCATAAATTATAAACGTCTGTAATTAGACAGGTCGCAAATCTCTCTGTCAATAGTGAAGAAAAATATGATGCACATATAAAGATGGATGTCCTAATGGTAGGACATGTACCAGAGGCCGGATGTCTATTAAAGAAATTAATTAGCTAATTTTACATATACTTTGTTGGAATTATATTAACATTATTTCTTTAATTAATAAATATTCGATTACATTGGAACGTTATTACGCAAGACGTTACGCGAGTTGTGTTCTATTCTGATGTGATTTAAAAGACCAACACTTTTACAATTACTAAATGCAAAATTGCTAATAACATGGCAGTTCTTTAGTACACTAAAATCATATGTGTAGGAAAGAGAGAAAGAGAAGGTAAGAATCGCGCACGAAAGCGTACACAGTCGCAAAGGATACATATACAAGCTTTCATTAGACGTTGCATGGAATTATTGACGCTCATTACAGACGTCTGACGGACGTATTTATGTCTGTGTGGAAATAACCACGCATTATTTTGAATTACGTATCGAATGATTGCATTCTAATTTATTATACAAGAAGACATACATACATTAATTATATATACACTCGAGTATATACAATTAAAGTTTGTTAAGTGATATCACAAATAATAAAAGGAAATATTTTTAGAAATTTGCTGTATTAGAATATGTTTATGTATATTCCAGTGATTTTCAAACGATGCGTTGCAAGAAATGGCTGTGTGCGCCACGATTTATGAAAGTATATGTCATTAAAGTTTGGAGCGAAATATGGTTTTTCTAACGATGTATAGGCTAGCTATTTATCACATCCATGATGAATTAATAGCTAGCCTAAGTTTTATTCTTTTACACAAAGAACGAAAAGTTTCGCTTCGCAGTGTGCTGCGAATAAAAAAGTTTGAAAACCACCGGTTTATTCTACAATTCTTAGCAAATGTTTTCACGATTTAAATGTCTAAAACTTTTTATTTTATTTAATACTACATTTCTTCTAAACACATACCTATTTATAGGTATTCGATATTTTTATCCCGTTCTGGTGAACAAGATCTTTGATAATACAACGAAATTAAATTGAATCTCGTAGAACAACTTGCTCAGTAGGTTTTCTTGAATATTTCTTTCTTTCGTATTTATTTAAAATCAAATCATTAATTAAAAACCAGTAAAGGTATGAAGACTGTGTTTACGTGTTATTCGCCCAACGTATAATATGATTTCCTGAAAAAAAAAAATAAGTTTTTAGTATTATCAAGGCTTATTAAAATGTGCGACATTTCATCATCAGTTTGCATAAAATAGCAAAATTGTTTATAAAGTTATTAAAAATATTTGTTATTTACCTATGGTCATGTTCTACTCTTCTTCTTCTCTTATAAATTATTGTCGAAATTACAGAAATTCCTAGCAATATAATGGTAGTCATAATAACTGTAATAAAAAAAAAATTTTTATTTTACAGTGCATATAAATTTCTCACACGTATCGATCATTGACAAAGATACTAACAAAGCATTCGGTACGTGGATAACGATATATCTTTCGACTGTGACCTAAGGCACTTTGTTATATGACATAAAGTGCCATTAACCATTGGACACTTCAAATCGAGTATTTTACAAAACAATGGGAACAAGTCCGTGTTATTAAAAGGCTCTAATTTACATCCCGGTATAAAGGCGGGCCCATTCGCAAAAAAGAATGGATGCATCTCCGTAGCTTCGTTATTGTAACCATGCAGCCCGAACTCCGTCTGATTGTTAACTGTGAGATGAAATACATTTTAAACATTGGAAACAACAAATCCAACGATTGAATGATAAGACAAGTGAATATAGGCGAACGGTGCACAATTACCAGTCACGTTAAAGTGTCTTTTATAATATTCTATAGAGTCATAGAGATTTTGAAACGCATATCCAACTTCGGCTATGACAAAAATAGGTCCTATACGTGTGTTATTGCCGTAATGATATTTCTTCGGAATATCTTCTCTCTTATATACTTTAAACGTCTTCGTTTTGTCTGCAGCAGATCTTAAACTTTGATAGATCGTCTCTTCCTT
Organism: Pseudomyrmex flavicornis; assembly: GCA_014825475.1. Classification (NCBI taxonomy): domain Eukaryota; kingdom Metazoa; phylum Arthropoda; class Insecta; order Hymenoptera; family Formicidae; genus Pseudomyrmex; species Pseudomyrmex flavicornis. Next base: position 36,024 of record QVNW01000491.1, read on the forward strand.
TCCTAAAAGACATGATTCTCATGAAAATATTGCACAAAACAATATTACATATTACAATCGTGTAGCAAAAAAACCTGGATGTGGGAAAATATGCAGTCCTGGTGATGTTCCTACAAATATGTAATCACTAGTATTGATATAATTTGTCAGATTTATTATTCTCTCCATCGTGACCGACGCCATGCCGTGATCGCTCAAGTGAATCACATTAAGATCCGTCAAGCCGTAATCATCAATTTTATCATGCAAGTATCTAGTGATATTGTCCAATTTCTTTAGAATGTCATTGAATTCCGGACTGTTAATTCCTATGGCATGACCATGGTAGTCCGGCTCCTCAATGTACAATATTCCAAAGTTTATTGGATTTGTAGGATGTACAAACCATGAGATCAATGTGTCAATTCTTTTCTCCCATGGGATTGTGTCATTAAATGGCTGAAATAGAAGAGTGATTGAGAATTACATTTATCTGTACAGATATCTTATCTATTTCTGTTTAATCTTGTTATTTGTACAGTACACATACTTGAGCAAAAGTAGGTGATACTCCTTGATATTCAAATGCAGAGCCTGGCCACATCATTGTACCACTGTGTCTGCCATGTTTTTCATTAATGGTCTTGTATGGTCACATATTAACAAAATAGATTGCAGATGAAGAAATATAATCAAAGATGCAAAATATAGTATATTTTATAGATGAATGTGTTCCCTATACATACCCAAATGGGAAGAATACTGTTGTCGTAATGATATAGCTTATATGAATACTTTGTTACACTGCCCGTGACTGGTTCGTAAAATTCATTATCTACAACCCCATGTGTTTCCGCATACAATCCCGTTGCCATCGTGTGATGATTGGGAAAGGTTTTTGTGACAAAGATGTTCATCATGTAATCCGTGTGAGTTCCCTCTGCTTTTAATCGGTTCATAAACGGTGTCAGATTTCTCTCAAAATAGTCATATCTAAAATAAAACAAGCAGAATTACATAGAATTACAGAAAAGACCAAGAGCAATATAATGTATCTTCCTTTTTAAATGTATTCTCTGTAAGTTCGCACCTGAATGCATCGTAGGAGACGACTAATAATTTCGGAAGTTGAACATTTGGCACAGGACTCGCTCGGGCGCTGAGCAAGAAAAGCAGCGAAACAAATAGGGCTGCAGAAGTCATGCTGACGCACTTTCCGTAATTTACGAAAACGTCATGTGAAAAGAAAGGATGAACTATCCTTTTGACTACTTTACTACGATAACAGAAATAACGTTCATGGCCGGACGTACTTTTAACCTGTGACAGTCAGCGTCAGCGACGGTAACAGTACTTTCACCAATTTTATAACGTTTTTTTATACCGTTAGATGGCAATCAAGTGGAAACGCTACACTATTTGCACCAAACCCATTCCCAGGCACGTGAGCGCTCAAAATGAACGCATCCAATTGATGGTAAACCTAACCTGATTTAATTCGTCATAACCTGTATGACAAGCAAGGAACCTGCATGTAAAATTTCTTTTATCAATTAATCTTTTAATGTGATAAGCTGCATTTTTTGTCAAAAACATACATTCGTAATATGTCAAACGGATACGTGCATTCCGTGAAAGTTCCGCGTCTCTACAAGTGCACCGCTGACATCGTGCGCCGCGTGCGAGAGAATGGTGCCAATCTAAAATCTCTCATTTACGAGACAAAACACACTGTGAGTTTAAAACAAATACATAAATATGTCAAATTCTAATATATATATAAATATATTTCATTAATATCGTTTCTCTTTTGATGACATCAATGTAAACATTGTCACAGTAAATATTCGCAACAGTGACGCCCTTCTAGATCACGTGTTTCGAACAATTTAATTAGGTTTTAATCACAAGTTTATTAGGAAAAAAATATATATGCAATTTTTTATAATGTAAAGAACAGAGATACGATAACTCATCCCATTGCATTTCGCAATTTAGAATACTTCTGCCATATTTGGCTTGTCGATGAATACCCTGAGAGCGTTCTCTCAGTTAAATCAGCTTCTTGAAAACACCAAAATTCTTGTCGAGCAACCACGTTTGGATCCCTGGTTAGCCAGAGTTCTAATAACAGAGCTTTTGTGGGGCAAGAAGAAGCTGCAAAGCGAAGCTAAACCGATTCAAACTATACTGGCCTATACGGACAAGCTGAGAGAAGAAGTGAAGAATTTAGAATGTCCAAAACCTGTCATCTCCCATAAAGATAAAGGTAAATATGTCAATTCGTCAATAAAACAGAACATATTTGCATATTTGCAGAGATTTGGTTCCTGGAGAGTCGTCACTGCTCAGTAGAAGTCATTCTCCTTCATGGTCCTGATTATCCGCAACCTCAGAATACTGTCCAGTCGACAGAACAAAGAGGCTAGAATCAGAAAACTTCGAGATTATCAGAAATATATATATCAGAAACCAATTTGTGACAGAACAAATAACTGCGCAATGAGTTTGGTGACAGTTTTAGGAACATTATTCTTATATAGCATTGCCATGTTTACATTACCATTTGTCGCATTCTTTGGAATGCAACACTTCATGGTATCAAAGATAAATAGTGATACGTTTACAACTAACTGTGTTTCTGCAGCAACTGCTGTGATTGTAGTGAACTTGATTATCTCTTGTTACATTTATCAAGCTTTAAATGAGCCCTATGATGAAGAAGAAACTGAAAACGATACAATAGAATCCAAAGAAAGTTTAAATAAGAAAATTGATTAAATTGAGTTTTTTTTACTTTCGCAAAGATTACGCGTGATTTTTATATATGGAAAGAAACTGTTGATTACTTAAGCAAATTATTTGTATAAATGGTATATATTTATATATATATGTGTGATTAATATAAAATTTATATATTATATATAGATATGTGAAGAAAACCTCATTATTATTAAAAGAATAAACAAACTTATTTTTAGTTGTTGATTATAAATATAAAAAAACGCTTTGTTATAATAAGATCTCAATATTTTCAACATTGTAAAAGCATTTGTACGTAATGTACAAAAATAATCATACTAGAATACACATTTTGAGTTTTATATATTACGAAGAAATATATTACAATATAAGTGTAAGGATGCGTTAATATTTCAGAAAGAGTAAGAAGAAGAAAATGTATATGCGCATTTGTGTGTGTAATGCACAAATAAAAATAAATTTATATATGATATTTATATGATATTTATCTATGATATACATAAAAAATGATGTAATGCAATAAATTGATAAGATATATGTCTAAAATATTTTCTTTCCCTTGTTCTTTTCATATACAAAAACATGTAGAAGATACAGTGTAGCAACACAAATGTAAAGTCAAAAATTAATTATATTTTTATGTTTTTAAAATTTCAAGCTATCAAGTTTATATATTTTTTTATTTGATTTTAAGTAGGAAACTATATGTCGAATAACCAAGTGTTTTTTAATATAATATTGCACGAAACACACTTTGTTAGATTATAAAAAGTTCGAACATGTAATTAAATTTACGCATAAAGATTTATTTATTGCAAAAATTAATATATAAACTTTAATATTTTATTTTTCCAGCACACAAGCCCAGATACGTCCGTATCAATACGCTTTTGTTATCAGTAGAAGAAGCCATTTCTTTTTTTCAAGAAGAAGGATGGGAGTTAGTACCCAGAAGCACAACATATTCTTTATATCTGCAAGCTGTATCTCGTTTATCGAAACCCTATTTTATACAAGATTTTCACATACCAGAAGTATTGACTTTTCCACCTGGAACGTTGTTTTACGATCATCCCGGTTGTCAGAAGGGCAAATTGCTTCTTCAAGATAAGGTATAGATAAGATTTTTTAAATGTATACAAACGGCTTTCTTTCTTTTTGATTTATACTATTAAATTTTTTAATTAGTATTGTGATAGCTAATTTATGTAAACATTTTTTTATATTTCAGGCTAGTTGTTTGCCTGTTCACTTGTTAAATCCTGATGTTGGTTCCACAGTACTGGATATATGTGCGGCACCCGGCATGAAAGCCACACATATAGCAGCAAAATTGAGGAATATCGGGTATGCAGTTTTTTTTCATCATCTACATCGTTTAATAAGACGAGTTAAGAAGTAAGTGTTGACATGTAGATTATTTTCTTTTTAAGGACGGTGTATGCTGTGGAAATCGATACTGCGAGATTTAAATCATTAGTACAATTTGTGGAGAAGACTAAATCTGCTTGTGTTCTGTCCATTAATCAAGATGCCTTGATTCTTGATCTTAAACAATATTCATCAGTGGAATACATTTTGGTGGATCCGTCTTGTTCTGGGTCAGGTAAAAATATTTTTCACTTTTTAATTTATTAATAACAAATCAAAAACGTGGAAAACGAAAGTTGATTAATTCCGCAATTATTTCATTATTAATTGCAGGTATCGTCGACAGACCGGAAGAGAGCGACATGGTCGGCAGAACTGATTCAGAGCGTCTGAAAAATCTGCAATCAATTCAAGTTTATCTTCTTAGATACGCGCTGTTCAATTTTCCAAAAGCGAAGAAGATAGTCTACAGCACCTGTTCCGTTCATCCTGAAGAGAACGAAGAAGTGATAGACGAAGTTCTCGCCGATATCGGCGACGCTTATCGTCTGGTACCAGTTAAACAATTGTTGCCAACCTGGACGAACTTCAGCTCAGAACAATATCACTGCGGTGACAGATGTTTGTACGCAAGGTCAAATATTGATTTCTGCAATGGGTTTTTCGTGGCAATGTTTGAAAGAAATTTTGACGTGCCTATACCGGAATGTACACGTAAAGGAGGTAACGCGTATTCCGTCGAAACTGATTCAGTAAAAAAACGTGATAACGAAGCGAAGGAAGTTTCACATCAGAAAAAGCGCGGAAAGAACAAGAACACAGAAGAACTCTTAACGACTGGTAAAGTGAGAGATGAATCTGTACCGCAAACGGGAAATCAAGCGGTAAATGAGGCGAAATCGAACAAACGCAGAAAGAAATTACAAGAAACTGACGCTTGTTCCTCAACAAACTTGAATCATGAAAAAATACCATCGAGTAAGTCGGAGAATATTCAGACGGAAGACATGGAATCGAAAAAATCAAAGAAAAAGAGGAAATCAAAGGATAAAGATGTACCTGAGATAAGAGAAAATAATGAAATAATGGAAGTAAACAAAGATATGGAAAATGAGCCAATGAAGAAGAAAAAGAAAAAGAAAAAAGACAATAAGGAAGATGAGAAGCTTTATGTCACGCAAAAAGAACAAGATGAAACGGAATCATTAACCAAGAAGAAAAAGAAGAAACAGATCAAAGACGCAATATATATCGATAATTCCGAAGAAAATAAAGAATATGAAGAAAAAAACGGGAAGAAAAAGAAACAAAAGAAAAAAGCAAAGGATGTAAATCAGGGACAAATTGAAGAAGAATTAGTTGAACTGCAAAAAAATAAGAAAAGAAAAAACAAAACAATAGAAAGTGAAGATCCAACTTTAGAATCGAAACGTTTAAATTTAGATTTTTAATAAAGAAAAACTGTTTTACTCCAACATCCTGTAATTTGGCCTTAATTTTGAATTTGTCACGAGTTTACTTATAGAATAATAAAAGACAATATTGATGATCAGGAAACTAAAGATGAAATACAAAATTCATTAAAATATTAAGAAATAAGAAAAACACGTTAAAAGGAAAAATAGACATTTGTCTTATGAGGATAAATACTTCTGAGAAAAAAATAAGTGTCGCTTTTTTCGTCATTATGCCTGTCATTAAGTCTTATTTATATTCCGTGTTTAAATACATAGAGAGAAAAAACTATATCCACGAACTTCATTATTTCGAACTACTATACTTTGTATATATGTACTATATATTTATTATATATCGTATAGTTACTTGTATAATATAGGTACTTGTTTTATCAGCAATCCGTGACACGGAAGCGACATGGAAGCGAGTTGACCTCCTTGAAGTCAACCGATAAGAACGTCGATTATACCAAGGTGTTGTATATATGCGATGGAAAAGGTTTTTCCCTTCACACAAACACACAACACACACGTAGACGTCGTTTGATATAATTATGCGATAACTATGATTCAGTTTTCTAACTTATCCGTCGTGAAATATGTTATTTAACTTAGTAGAATAACATCGCGTGAGTCACGACAACGCAAGACGAAATTTTGAGAAATATTATCTATTAATGCTACGGCTTGAAATACTGTAGATGTAATTATAATGTAATATACACCCCCACACAACTACAAGAGGCTTTTTTTTTCATGGAAATCACGGAAACTAAAACGACAATTTCTTTTTCGCTGTATATTTTTACAGAGTCAATAATATCCTTTTTTCCCTTTTTTTGTAAGAAGAACAGAAATTATGTTACATTTTATAACAGACATGGCATGGTACCCCACGCTTCCTTTCGCAACGTAGTTATCGAAAAACTATCTATCGAATTACTAATTATCAAAGAATTTTCTCAAAGAACATTGCGTATCTTATAATAGAGTACATTTTTTATTTATTCTCACACATTAAATATTCGTTTTATAGATTTTTCAAATATTGCTGTGCGTCTCGTAAGACGTCGATATAACTACGTGTTTTTAAACTAATTTTATATTTAATGCGTGTGTAAAAAAATAAAACAAAGTGTAATCTTATCATTAAAAAAAATCTGACAATTTAGCGACTTTTATACGTTCAGATAATATTTGTGGATATTTTATATGTATCTTTATATGAACGCGAACTGAATTAATTATTGTAAAAAATTTACTAGACAAAGAGCTAAGAGGGCGAAGTATTGCCAAAACTTGCGCGCCTCGCTTTTTGTTTTTTGTTTTTTTTTTTGTTTTTTTTTTCGTTGTGTCGCTCTGCTGTAAAATTTCGAAGTTTCGAGGGTCCACACACCAATGCAACAAGTTCCGCGTTCACTGACACGGGCATCGACGCCGCCGCCGCGACGAAGAGCGACGACGAAGACGGCGAGAGAGGATATACGACGGAGGCCGGTGGCGAGGTTGCGCGGCCACTCGACGTTCGGACGCCATCGTCGAAGGACGCATGAATATGTATACCGTCGTTGTCGCGATCGCCGTCGAATCAATTTCAACGTAGACGATTCGTACGCGATTCGCACGTCGTGCGTAATATGGCCGTCGCGCGTAACGCAAAAGAACATAGATAACGCCGTCAACGCCGGTCGTTCATCGGTCGTTACAGTGTCAGTGAACTTCAGTGAACTTCACAGAATTCTTACTTCGACTCTACTTCGGATCTCTTTACTCAACAACTTCCACCGGTGCCGGTTAGTGAAGTTAGCGCAAACATTTGTTGTTTCTCTCTTTTTTTTTTTTAAACGAACATGATGTAAAACATTTTTTGCTTGTTACACATTTGCTTATTAGAGTTTTAATTACAATCTTTGATTTTTCAAATTCTTTTAACTCGTTAAATTCGCAGGTGATTATTTTTTTACACGTAGTAATGAAGGCTTTCTTGAATTTAACGCGATAATTATGCAATAGATCTTCGCACATTACACGTTGTTTTATTGCTTTCCTTATTGATTAAAAAAAGTTGTCCGTTTAGCTTCTCTTTTTATTTCTCTCTCTCCTATTTATAGAAACAAAATAGTGTCTAATTGTTTTCGTAATGACAGAAACACATAGAAAAATTTATTTTCTTATAAAAGATCTTGTTTAATAAACGAGAAAATCTAATTTCGAGAAATTAAAGTTGATATTGCGAGAAAATAAAGAGAAGAGAGTAGAAATATGCGTTTTTTTTTAATTTTGCTTACAAGAAAAAAAAGATTTATCGAAGATAAAAAATAAAAATTAACTAATTTCGAAACATATCGTAATTACTGTAAGACAAAAATTTTGCATTACGTATTTCTTTAGTAAAACAAAATATAAAATTGCGAATATTAAGTATTCCCAATTATTGCCGTAAAATTATTGCCACGCTTTTAGTGTCGCCCGCCATTTTGATTTATCGTCTTTAGTTAGTTGAAATGGCAAAATAATTTCCAAATGACACAAAGAGTGGACGAGATGAGAAACGAGCGCATAAATCATCGCGAAAAGTAGTAGATGCTATTTTGCATTGAAGAGAAAGAGAGAAGCGTGTCACGCACGAACGTGTCTCGTGCATATACGGAAGCTAATAGAAGAGAGTCGTTATGTTCAAAGAACTTGCGAGGTATTTGAAGTTTAAGGCAAATAACACAAGAGTGATTATGCAAAAATATCGACGTTCCAATTATGTACAGTTTTTTCTTCTCTTTTTCTCACGCGTAACAAGAATAAGAAATTATTTATTCATTAAAACCGATTGCCATACACGACTTTAGTACAGAAATAAAGCAAATATGCCCGGAATCGTTCGTCTTATCGATATACAGACACGTGATTTCACAGTCGATCGATAAACTTCGAAAACGGAACCGGAAAGTTTCAGAACGGAAGTGGAAGATATTTAACGAACGTGCATTCTCTTGCGAGGGTGCAAAATTACGAAGTGTCGGCGAGAAAGATCTAATATACACATGGAATTCGAGCTCGTTGATCGATGGATCTGCAGTGAGAGCTGCAGGTACGAAATAAAAACCCCGTCCCGATCGATCGGGAATCCCTCTGGTCATCACGCGACACGTGATCGACTGACCGGCATTTATATAGCGCGTTCTCGAAGTGGCGATTCCGTGCCGTGTGTTTCGATGTAAGGAACCTTGAAATGTCAAAAAACATTGCACGCTCCACTCGCGCTGCAATCAGTCTAATTTCCCGGGCAATTTAAGTACGCGCGATGTACACATTTACATGTGCCGCGAGTACAACAACGGAAAAGAAGGAGGAGAATGTGTTCTTTTCATTTTCATCATATAATTGGCGCCGTGTGTGTGTCGATATGAAATTCTCGGCCGTGTAAAATCAAGCAACGGAGATCTGATTTACAAATTTTTTTAAATATATAATATATGTATTTTGTTTATTTTTTTTATGTTTGTTGTATATTTATTATTTTTATATTTTACTTTTATTTAAAATTCAATTATTAATCCACACAACTCTTCTCGACATTACACCATCTTGTTTATACCGTTCCTCTTACCGCTCAGGAATTTCATGAACCTGAACACAAGCCACTAGAGGCTTGTGTCCACCGAGGTCTTCTCTACAATCACAAGAGCGCAGGACAAGTAAGGACAAGCGGAAGTGGCGGCGGCCTCCTCCCCTGCGGATGACCGAGACTGAAGATCAGTCGGCTTCGGGTGCCAACGGGCTGGGGCGGCAGAACGAGGAGGCGGCAGTGACAGTTGGTGGTGACGGTAACGGGGGTGAAAACGAAAATAGTGGTACAGCCGCCGCGAGCACCGAGCCACGGACGTCGGAGAACGGAAGTGAGTCATCATTATTTCGAAATCGCGCATTAAACTTTTATTAATTGCACTCTGATACAGAAATAAAAATCCGTTGTTAATATTCTAGCAATTGGTGTGTAATGAGATGTCTCAATGTCTATTCTGACATTTATTTTAAAAAAGGAAGTTTAATTTAAAAAAGTAAAAGTAGAAATTGTCTAATAAATCCTGACAATTAGTTTAAAAAAAAGTGAGTTTGAAAAAGTAGAAATTAAATATATTTTTGTTACATATATTACATATCACACGATTACAAGCACGGTATTTTGTTTTATTTAAAGATATTGAAGTTTTTATAAGATTTTATATTTTATTTAACAAATTAATTAACTTAATATTTATAAAAATTTATTTTAAAAAAGTTTATATTTTTTTTAACTATCAAGTTACTTTAAATGTTGTGCATTTTGAAGTTCATGACTCTTTTCCTTAGGCGCGATGAAAAAAGAAGAACAAGAAGCGCAGCGGGACTTGCCGAAGGGCGGCGCCGCAGGCGTCGCGACGCCCATGACGGCAATGCCGGTAGAGGACGACGACGAGGAAGAACAGGAGGACGAGGAGGAGGAGGACGGCGAGGTGGAGGAGGACGAAGAAGAGGGGGATGACGAGGGTGGAATCGTGGTGGAGGGTGGAATGACGACACAAGACGAGGTCGGGGGTGTGTTGATCGGCGGCGAAGGTGGGGGTGGAGGCGGCATGGCCGGCTACTGGAGGCAGAGCAGACCCTCCAGTCCCCGCATGCCGCCTCCGGAGCAGTCGGAGCAGCCGAGCCGACCCAAGAGCCGGCACGAGCTACAAACCGCGAGATACAACAACCTCGGCTACTGGCGGGCGAGAAGAGTCACCTTTTATAAAAATGGCGATCCTTACTTCCCCGGCGTCGAGTTCAGGTGAGCACCATTTCTGTCGAGTCCAATTTGCACGAAATCAGCGTATACAGAGTCAATAGAATTTAGATAGATTCTAATTTTTTTAACGCTGTGGCTTTGCATAAATTCATGGTGTATGTTACTGAGTTTTTGTTTTTAAAAGATGTGATTATATAAGAGTTGCATGTAACTTCTCTAAATAAAATTGTGAAAATTCAGGGTCATTAAAGTTTAGTTAAAGTGTAATATTATGATCGCTGTATCTGTCACTTTGCGTTCTTTTAGAATTTTTCTTTATTGTTTTAGTAATTTTCTATTTACTAAACAGTAAACAGTAGTTTTCATCAAGTAACACCTAATATTTCTTAAATAATCGCATTCGGAGTAGCAAAAGAGTTGCAAAAGATATTCGATGATTTTATAACACTGTATACTTTTTTTCTTTTTTATAATCCACGAAATGTTTTAACTTTCTTAGGTTTAAACCTGGACGCGACATTGGCTCTTTGGAAGCTCTGCTGGATAGATTATCTCTCCGATTGGATCTACCAAGGGGTGCACGCCACATTTTTTCGATGGATGGTGACCGCAAACTTAGCCTTGACGAGCTCGAGGATGGCGCCTCCTACGTAGTGTCCAGCTACAAGACCTTCAAGGTAAGCGATCCTTGACATTGATAGGATCTCATTGCCTGTCTTTTTCCTTATTGTAAAATTATTACAGGAAAGAAAAACAAGTCAGAGAGAAATTGTTTTAGAAAGAAGATGCACGTGTTGCACATTTTAAAATTTAAATCTGAATTAAATTATATTAATTAATAATTAATTAATTATTATTTTTACAACAGTAAAATTATTTTGTTAAAACGTTTGACGCAAGTAAAATATAGTTTTTTCGTTATTTTCAAATAGGTATAACTGTGTAAGTAAAAAACAATTGCATATGTACAATTGTTTTTTCTTTTTGAGAGTCTCGATTCAGACTGTTTTAATAAAAAAAAAAAAAAAAAAGTATCACACGCGAAAATCAGAACACGTTAATAGATAGTGAAAGTGTTAATCACGATTTCGATTAAAACGCAGGGTATAGCGGCATTCTCGATACTCGTGAACTTGACTGACGTTGTAAACACATCTTCTTCAGGGAGACGCGATCGACCCTATCGCGCAATATAAACGCAAACCTTTTTTGTATTTTCCTTTTTTCTTTTCTTGATAAGAAACAGTAACGTTTTTTATGACAAAATTAAAACTTCTCTGTATACACGTGTATATGCATAAACTTTTTAACAATCTTACCATTTTTTATCTTATCTTTAGTATGTTATTACAGTTTCAATTAAATTATTAAAAAAGATAATAATAAGATAAAGTTACATGTTTATATACGCATGATAAACGTATAAAAAAATATTAATAACATAAAATAATTAATTAACGACAACAAATATTAATAGACACAATATTTAACAATATTAAATTATATAGATATGTGTTTACACACTCTATCCTGCCTATATATTTATCTAACACTTTCTCATGAATGAAAACTTGTCCCTGGCTGGGGCTACTTTTCTATTTTTCTTCCATTCTTAAATATCGTTTCCTTTAGAGAAAGAAAAGGAGGAAATGTCAGGTCTCTCTTCGTCCTTCGGCGTGCTGCCCACGAATCGGCAACACGAATGACCGACCCGCCATTAATGCGACGTTAAACGAAACACTTTTGTCGCATGTAAAAGCTCACGTGCTTTTGCATATTCGACCAAAATAACGATCAGCCAACGTAACAAAGAGTAGCTATGTTATTAAATGTGTTCGAGTTAACTTCGTGTTTTGTGTGTTAACTTTCTATTTTAACTTACAGCAATCTCAGACACTTTTTTTTTATAATTAATTATTTCTTTCCACAGATAACTGATTTGCTTCAATTGCACGCTCGTTATATTTAATCGTTAGACGTGTCGGAACTGCTTCTTGTAGAAGACTAATTGCCTTCCTATGTAATTGCTACATAGTATGTATTATAATATCATAGTCGCGCTAATATAGTCGCGATAAAATTTTTAGCGTTAGCTGCTAAATTTTAAATGCGCCGGAATATAGATTTTTTTTTTTACGTGACCCTTAAAGGAGCGCGATATAATAGCGATTTATAAGAATGTTGCGTATAATGCCGCTACCGACGGCGACGATGTGTGTATCTGGCCCAGATCAGCTTCTTAAAGCAGGCCGCACGCAACACGGGATTGTGTTTGCTCGTCTGAAGGAAGGGGACGAACAATTCCAATCCTCCTTCGTCCCTCTATTAACGCTGATATTTATAAGTCTCATATTATTTTTAACTGTATTTTCAATTGAGACGATTGACTTCGAAAAAGTTGCGCAATTTTTCGCATTTTTGTTCCTCGTCTGTTTTCTCCTTTGGTTTTCGCCGGAGTAGAGGATTGTTTTGATTAAGGCGCGCGCTTATATCACATATTACATCCCTTATTGCTTGTTAGGTTTATTGGGGCAATGGATGATAAGTGATTTTATTCCGTCTTACGTCATTCAACGTTATCGCCCACACCCTTCCGCCTGTTTGTAGGTGCGACCAATTTAACTCGCCGTGTACCGTGCGCCCTGATGCAGTTAGGATCCAGTTACTTCGATCGTCAGTTATATGCGGGATCATTCTTTAATTCGCCAAAGTGGCCGAAGCTCACACACACACACGTAACCCTATTATTGCGCGCCTTTGCACGCCGATTGCGGTCCTGCGTGATTAGCCTTCCGCGAGATCAATATTTCCATTATATTCCTAATCATATTACGATTTAATCGGACGAAGATAGAGAGAAAGAAAGAAATGAAAACTTTAAATAAGCGATCGTCTTCCAATAAACGACATGTTTTTACATAAATATCGATTTTATCACTTGTTTACTCAAAATGTTTCTTTTCCGAAGACACCTCCCCAAGTATCCAAAGTGTCTTGTTCGAATTAAATGTGAGATCATCGCTGAGGACTCAGTGAAATTATCTTTCTATTAGAGAGAACGTTTTCTGTACTGCGCAAAATGGCGCATGTCGGCCTGTTTTGCATTCCCATTATCATCATTTCTAATAACCTGACGTGTCGTACACGTCCTTACACTTACACCACCAAGTGCAACAAGGGATTCGTGCCATTAATTAGATTTTTATTATATGTTCGTTCACCTCTCTCCGTTCCCTTTCCCACTGCAAATTGCATGTTTGTACCTCGTGTTATTATAGTGACCTGATTTTGCCAACAAGAAGTTACACTATTGCGTCGCATAAGTCGTGTGCGTGTGTGTGTGTGTGTGTGCGCGCAATTCTTGAAACATGAACTGCGAGCCTAATGTAAGTCCGTTTTGTAAGAACAAACGGGGATACGGTAAATTTATATATTTTTCATACTTGCGCATTTGTCGGAACTGTGTGTGAGTCAGTCTCTCGCGAATTAGTCTTAATAAAAAATTTCATAACGACAACGAAAGTTTTGCTCCCGGTCCGAGCAACTGGAAACGCATGAATCACGGAGTAGTGAGTAGGAGGCGGAGGGCAAGAGGGAGGCAATTCCTACTTCCGCCAAGGAGGCCGTTGTAGAGGGTGGCAAGTGAGCGGGGGAGAGAGACCGTATCTCATTGACCGTTGGTCAACCAGCCTCTTGGGATCAATAAACACCAAGTTCTCTTCGCGCTTGGCCTACCTTCGGAACGGCTTCGCTCTTGAAGAGAGATTCGACGTAATCCCCGAAGTGTCGGGAGGTCAATTGTGTTTACAAGAGGAACATCTTCATTTCGTCAATCGATTGTAAAAAGCGACACTTCCGTCAACCCCCTTCTTCCTCACGTGCAATTACCCCGGATGTTTTCGAGCGAGTCGTCGCTCCCGATAATCGGGAGCGTGGAATTCTCCGACAAACGTGCGGCGTTGATATCTCCGCGATTGACTGCATTAGTTCGTCTCACTGAGGACAGATATAATATATTTTTTTGTCAATTAAGGCAAAGGTTTTTTTGTTCTTCGTAATACAACCGCTCCGTTGCGAGCGAACGCGCCTCCGTCATCTGCAGGCGCGCGCGTTTTGCGCTAGTGACGATTATTTTGCCGTAATCGTCTTAGCGCGTTTTGAATCACGAGATTTTGCTGTCGTCACGCAACATATACGAGCTCGTTCTTCATTTTCATATCGCAAGGATACCTCCAGTTAGGGGCAGCGACGAACGAATGAAAAAAAAAAAAAAAAAAAAAACCGTCTGGCGTATTTCGTAGGAAGTTGTCCGCCGAGTAACGTGTTTTCAAGAAGAATTATGACTTATCGTCGTAGATAGACACGTAGACAGAGACGGAATGCGATATATAATACATTGCATGTAAATATAAACATTTGGTCTCTATATATCTTGTACTTAATTTTCTCTCCACGCGAGATCATCTCGTATATATTTGAGATATCTTTCGTGTATCTCTTGCTTTTTATCAGGTTTAGAGGTGTTTTTTTTTTTTTTAATAAGCACGTAACAAAATTTCTCAGCCAAATCTGAGATGAGATCTAAAGAATTCTCGAGCATTCGACTTATGGCATTGAGTTTTATCGAAGAGATTTATGCTCGCGGCTTATCAGCAGCGACGGCGACGACGGCGAGGCGCGCGCGCGCGCGCGCGATTTTTTCGGAATTATAATTAATCCAAACGCGGGCGCGCGGGCGACATTGCACGCGATTCTTGTAATTATATCGTGCATTTTGCACGGAGCGCGTGTATATGATGGAAATATTTTCGTCACGACGAAATTAACGCGCGGCACAACGTGCGATGTATCTTATCTCGGAAAGGAATAATGAGAGAGAGAGAGAGAGAGAGAGAGATGGCAATCTAATTTAATTCATAATATAATATCTAAGATCTTAATCTATCGTCATAATACAATACACACTACCGAATTGAACCAAAGAACTGTCGAATCTGATTATGCATGCGCGAGATTGAAATCTTCAAACGGCGGATTGCGCCTGACAGCCGGTCACGCACGAGTAACAATGAACGTAATGTAAAAACATTTATTACATTAGTAAGAACAATGTGCTTTGCCAAAAATGCAAGTTCGCGCGTTAAAAATTTTCAATTGTATTGAAAATATAATACGCGATTGTGTTGATTTGCGATTTTTTTATATTAGAATAACGGAATTTGAATGCGTTTATTGTGTGTGTGAAGAAAAATTAGCGGATCGATTTTATATAAATCGATATTTGTATCATAAAAGTTAACTTATCGTAAAAAATTTCACATTACATTATTACGTGTGTGTGTGTGTGTGTGTGTGTGTGTGCATGCTGTAATATTTTTGTTTTGTATTGCGATATGCGCTTGAAAGAGAATCTAATGAGCGGGAACGAAATACTAACGACCTAAGCGAGGGGTTATAGTATTACATCGACATAGAATGGTATGTCGGAAGGGTTGGTCTGCGAGAAAGAGAATGAAGTGGTGAGCTGACCTTCACTCCACGTGAATCCGTTCCAGCCACTATTATCGTATACCCGCAATCTTATATAGAATCTCTTCGAACCAGCCAACTAACTAACACGGTCATCGTTTTTTTCTTTTTTTTTTTGTTTTTTTTGTTTTTACAATAACTGTGTAATAAATTTGCGGCAATTTCGAGATCGATGCCGAAGATCCTGTGATTTTCAACAATTTTTTTCGGAGGTTTCTCATCGCTTTTTCTTTTGCACTCTTTTCCAAACATTAATTAATTACTGACAGAAATTTGAATCTACCATTTTATTTTTGTTATGTAAAAAATGTGTTGAAAAAAAGTGCGCTGACGTGTTTTACTCGAGAAAAGACCTTTATGCGGTCGCTCGTTATATAGGATATGTGTCATGTAATAAATGGCTAATTCTCCTCGTTAACGAAGTGATATGCGTGTTTCGTAATCATAACTCAATTTATTGGTCTATTAGACCCGTTAATCTTTTCTCTTTTCGACGTTCACTTTGAATATTGGCCCTATTGGTTAGTCAATCAAGTTAAGTGCTTCGACATAATCGAAGATTTTCCAGAGGAGATCAGATTCTCTTTTCGGAAATCTCATCGGAGATTTATCAGAAAGAAGCGTGATCTCCCTAATTTTCGTGGATACTTCCACTTGTTTTCATCGAGACGCTGTAAGAGAAAAAATAATGTTAAATAGACGATTCGGTGGAAGAAGGGAGAAGAAAGTTTGTCGGAAATTAATAAAGTTTCTCAGCAGGAAATTTTGTCGCAGATAAGTGTATAGGCAGCAGTAAAAAATTTGACGCATGTTTTATTTTTGCCGCATTGGTCTCTGTAGCTAAAAACACTAAAAACAAGCAGAAAAATTATAATAATTGTCTTATATTACTTAGTCTATTAATATTAATATGTAGTTTAATAAAATTAATAAAATACAATTAATAATTATATAATTATATAATCAAAAATTATATCAAATATAAAAATTATATCAAATATAATTATATAATCAAAAATTATATCAAATAATAATTATATTAAATAAAAAATCCACGTAAATGTCTACTAAGAATTTCGATTTTGAATTAAGTTCAAACAAGCATTTCTCTCGCAGCACTTTGTCGGACGGGGGTTGTGCACAATATCGTCCAATTGACGTATGCAACAACCGCGATATAATCCTCAATGTGTTCATTAAGAATCATTACAACACGACGAAAAGGGAATGGTCGTGATTGTCTTGATGCCAGGGAATTAGCATTCTGAATTAGTATTGCCGACCGAAGACGCAAAAACGGTGGTGAAGGGGAGCGCGTACGGGGGGTAGAAGAGGCGGCGAAGAGTCGAGGGGGATAGTTGTCCTTGAGCTCCGGTAGCCCTTCATAAGGTGGAGGGGTGTGGTAGGGGATGTTGCAGCACCCTGGTTCTTCAATACCAACTATAACACCTTTCTGCCTGCCCCAGTAGTCGCCCATTGAACACAGTCGCGGTTGCATCAGCGCCGAGAGTGACCCGCTCCCCCGTTCGACATCCTTAAGAGAGATGGTGTAATTTTGTGTCACGCAATTCAATCGATTAATGAGAAGTCAATTGCGAAACTTTTGTGCGAGATTTTCAATGTGAAAAAAAACAAAATAAAACTGACACGAACAGTTTTTCTCGTTAGATTTTTTTGTGAAAAACTCGAAGTGAATGTTTTATCGGTCTGTCGTCCTCACATAAATTTTTTATCGGAACGATCTCCTATCCCCCGTTATTTGTTTTCTTCTTCGCACATTTTTACAAGTAGATCACTGAAAGAGATTTCGGCCGTGATTTCTCTGAAGTCTTACAAGATAAAATCACAGTGAGAGACGCTTTTTGGACCATGTGAGTTTGTGCGTATATGCATGCGCATTTTTCGATAGTGAGGAAAGCGACAATTGAATCTTCAAGGGTGACAAAAGGGGTCAATCGGAATTCACAATTGAGTCGGCAAGTTCGTCGTTGTCGTCCCAGTCGGACGAAACGAAGCGGGATTTTGGCGCCAGGCGCGAAAAAGTGGACTCCTGCAGCGATTCGGACGACGAATTTCGCGATCAGGATTTGAACTACTGGACAGATAGTTTCGTCGTGTTAATGAGCGATTCCTTCGAAGTAATATCGCTACCGGCCGACATGATGCAGGTTTTATAAGTATTTATTTAAACTACCTGGGAGAAAATTTTATATTTTTGAAATTGATATTAGATAATTTTTTACACATTCTCTGTGTTTTATCTTACCTAGTTTTTTTACGGTTATTTACCGTTGTATAAAAAAAACTCGCGCGAAAGCATATAGACTACATGAATAAATTGACGGCATGTTAATTGTGACGGTCGTAATTTTTCATAATAGCCGGCCAGTTATGGAAAGAAGAACAACACTTGGTACACAAGCCCGGCGGGCGGCGGAGGCAGCAGAAGCGGCGCCACCGGAGCCGGAAGTGGGATCGGGGGGTGGCAAAATAGACCGTCAGCAGTGCCGAGTCTCAGCCGGAAGGCCTCCATCACCGAAGAAGCGCCGCCACCCGGGGGTGGAAAGCCCTCCTCGGGTCGCGTAATTCGTATTGTCAACAATCATGACCACACCGTTCAGGTATGCGGACACATGCCGAATTACTTTGATCTCCGAACGCAATAGCACTTCAAATTGGTGTTTACGCATTAATTTTTCTGTCAGTTTGAACGTTTCTGATTTTTAAATAGTTGCTTTTATGCATTTTATTTAATATTTAAATTCATATTTAATCAAATGCAGTTTTTTAGCTAAAATTTGTTTCTCTAATTTGACCTGATTTAACACTGATTACTTGTTAGTGCCGAGTCTTGTTAAACCTCCGTACGTCGCAACCCTTCGAGGAGGTCTTGGAAGATCTTGGACAAGTGTTGAAGATGAATGGAGCCAAGAGGATGTTCACAGTCTCGGGGCAGGAGGTCAGTTTATATTTTTTCTTAAACTTCAACAATGTAATTTTTAAAAAATTCCCAGAGTGTTGACAACTCTATGTGTGTATGTGTGTGTGTGTGTGTATGGAAGAAAAAAGTGCGTGATTTGATACTGTAAAAAAAAGGACGTATGTAAATACGAGGTATCGTCGTCATACTTGTAAAATCGACTCGAGAACAACGTTGGCCCATAAATATGTATAGCTTGCGACGGGGGGAAGGTAAGACGGGAGAACGAAACTCGAAGCGTGACGATAACGGGGTCGACCCGTCGTTCGAGATTCTACTGGAATAAGGTTATTGCTTGTAGGTCCCATAAGTCGCCGTTTGCGAGAGATGTTTGTTACATTTTATATATCTATACCTAGTGACTCTATCTCGTGCGCCTTGTATTTGTAATTCCAAATTACAAGTGCGCTACTTACGCTCGGTTAATACCAAACTACACTCCTTCTTCGCAAAACGACGCGGCGAGCGCGATCGAAGGGGGTAAAGTTTCACGACGACGCCATCAGGGTTACAAGAATTTTTGACATTGTAATAAATTACACGATTATACGTATCTCGCGGGAGGTGGTTGTGATGATGCAAGTTGGATGGACACCCACGGGTGTGTAAAAAGGTCAGAGATCCATCTTTTCAGGTCACGTTATATGAATTTCAAATAGAGACCAATTTTCTTCGGCGAGTGGCATATCATCGACCTCTCTCTCTCTCTCTCTTTTTCTTTTTCTTTCTTACTTTCTCAATGTTACATCATGCGTCTGTGATTTCTCTGACATTCTGTAACTAATTTCCTATGCGGATCAAAATGACGTGAATGAAGAATTTTTTATTCACAAAAAGGGCAGATTTAAATACGCCTCAATTTGCAGAAAAAATTTCGCTTACACGATCTTTACGAATAAAATTTAATCTTAGAATTTTAATGAACAAAGTTTTTTTCAATGCTATCATGAACATTTCAATTGTTATAAAATTGAAACTTTTACTGTAATATTCAGCGATTCGGTAAATCGCAAAAAGTTTCAAGTTTTGTAAATTATTTTTTGTTATCGCAATATTTTACCGTGTTAAAAAAAAAGAGAAGTTTCATGCGATTTATCGCCAGGTGAGGAGTTTTTCGCAACTGAGGAACGAGTTTGCGGATGTGGATACGTTTTACCTGGGCACCGGATCGGCTCTCGCCGTGGCCGGCGGCATCACGTCCCCGGTACGAAGATCGAGATCTCGCGGTCCACCGGCCGTCGTCGAGGATGTCAGCCGGCAGCGGAGGGCTCGAAGCAAAAGCAGACCTCGTGCCCTGTACGCGGCTGACTCCGAGATCGTTCGGGTGAACGGTAAATGATCGCTCAGTCTTCGTTAATTTTTTTTCTCCGTCATCGAGATCTCAACTCACGTTGTTGCGACATGCGTTGTATCGTTGATAGATTACAGTGTCGTGGAGGTGTTGCGCGACGAACCGGCGAGGGTGACGATCAGGGGACTCAGACGGTCGTTTTATCCGCCCTCCCATTTACCACCGGTCGACAATCTGCCGCCGGAAAAGAAGCTGCAGCTCGAGTGGGTCTACGGCTATCGGGGAACCGATACTCGCAGAAACCTTTGGGTCTTACCCAGCGGCGAATTGTTGTATTACGTCGCGGCCGTGGCCATTCTTTTCGATCGAGAGGAGAACACGCAGCGACATTACATCGGTCACACGGAGGACATCACATGCATGGAGGTGAACGATTTTGCTTCTCGCGCGATGACAAAATTATAAAATAAATTCAATATAAAGTAATAATAATTGAATATATATATATATATATATATATAAAACACACACTTCAGGTTCACCCCAGCAGGGAACTTGTCGCGTCCGGTCAAAGAGCGGGCAGGCATCGGAAGGCGCAGCCGCACGTCCGCATATGGTCGACGGAAACTCTTCTTACTCTTTACGTGTTCGGTATGACCGAGTTTCAAATGGGCGTCTCAGCACTAGCGTTCTCACAACTGGTAATTATGTCACGTATATGTTATATCGGCATTTAAAATTGTAAACACACGTGTGTTTGCTTTTCTTTATTATTGTGTACATACATGAGTTGCGTGAATTTTTGATTATTTGGTATACATAGAATGGCGGTAGTTACGTGCTCGCCGTGGATTCTGGCAGAGAAGCGATACTATCGGTGTGGCAGTGGCAATGGGGTCACCTGTTAGGCAAAGTGGCGGTAAGTTTTTCCACCTCATTTCTCACGCGTGCCGCAGTTTTCACACAAGTTTTTTAGGTCTGATATCGCGCGAGCATAATCCGTCAATATTATACAGACCGTGTCAATGATTCATCACAACGTCTTTGAAAAAAGTTTTCTGACGTAATGTCTTGATATATACGAATGTGTTCGGAAATTGCTCTATCATTACATTTCGATTTGTTCCAGACCATGCAGGAGGATCTCACAGGCGCGGCATTTCATCCATTAGACGATAATCTTTTAATAACTCACGGGCGCGGCCATCTGACCTTCTGGAATCGCAGGAAAGACGGTTTCTTCGAGCGAACCGACATCATCAAGCCGGTAAGTTAACGTTGAAAAAGTTTGACGTGTCTAAATTTTCTTCAAACACTCGAACAATTTTACGTCAACACGCGTGAATTCGATTGAGGGTTGATGTTTAAAATAATATTTTTTTTTATTTTCAGCCCTCTCGTACGCACGTAACGAGTATTCAATTCGAGCAGGACGGTGACGTCGTTACCGCGGACAGCGACGGCTTCATTACGGTGTACTCGGTGGACGCGGACGGGGCCTATTTCGTGCGAATGGAATTCGAGGCGCACAACAAAGGCATCAGTTCCCTTGTTATGCTGTCGGAAGGCACTCTGCTGTCCGGCGGCGAGAAGGACAGGAAAATTGCCGCTTGGGACTCGTTGCAAAATTACAAACGCATCACCGACACAAAGGTTCGAATAAATTGAACCGCTTTTATCCTAGTCTATAATAAAATAACGGAGTAATCAATGAGATAAATATCGTTACAGCTGCCGGAATCGGTGGGCGGTGTCCGCAGTATATATCCGCAACGTCCTGGACGGAACGACGGTAACATTTACGTGGGGACCACGCGCAACAACATTCTCGAGGGTTCCTTGCAACGAAGGTTCAACCAGGTTGTGTTCGGCCACGGCAGACAATTGTGGGGTCTGGCGGTTCATCCCGACGACGAGGTCTTCGCTACCGCGGGACACGACAAGAACATCGCTCTTTGGCGGCGTCACAAGCTGTTGTGGACTACGCAGGTAAGAACTTGTAAAACAAACTTTCATAAAGAAGCAAAATAGTAATTTACACATTATATATATAGAGATGCAAATTAGATCTTCGATCAATTTTCGAAATCAATTTAAATTCAAAATGTATTAATTTACACTCAATCCCATTTATATCTTGGTTTTACTAAATACTTATGACGATATGCGCTAGGTGGGTTTCGAGTGCATATGCATAGCCTTCCATCCGTTCGGCGTGGCACTGGCGGCGGGGTCGTCCGAGGGTCATCTTCTGGTACTCGCAGCCGACACCGGAGCAGCCGTGGCGACTCTGCGAGTATGCGGCTCGCCGCTATCCTGCATTGGATACAATCCCAGTACGACTCAAGTATTACTTTGGTATTTCCTCAATCAAATCAATTTGACTTCGGATTTTACGTTGAATTAAATTGCGTCGCGTGTATCACAATTCTCTTGTTCAATTTGTGATAATTATTTTGCTTGAATATAAAATATTAAATCTTTTACGGATGTGATTCCCTCCAATGTTCTCGCACATTTAGCTTTATCATCTAAAATTTTTGTTTTTTTTCGCGGTTCTACAATATCGAAGTAAATGCGCGGGTGTTAAGTGAATTATTTATCGTTTAGAAACATGATATTAATATTGTTTTTTTTTTGTGAACTGTCCGATTAGCCGGGGAAATCGTGGCTATGGGGTCGCAAAATGGCAGCGTTTATCTGTTCAGAGTGTCCAGGGATGGGTTTTCTTATAAAAAGAGCAACAAGATTCGTGGAACGCAGCCGTTAGTGCAGCTCGATTGGAGCTCCGACAGCCGCTTTCTCCAGACCGTCACGCAAGACTACGATCTCGTGTTTTGTAAGTTACTTTTTTTATATTTTATTTATAATAATATATAGCATTACGCGTATTTACTATGCAATACCGTCAATTAAATCATTTATATCACAGTAAAATATCTCTTCTTTCTCTTCTAGGGGATGTTAAAGTACTGTCATCGGAGAAGAGCCCGCTGGTTATGAAAGACGTCAAGTGGTACACTCACAACTGCACTGTGGGTTACATGGTTTCCGGTCAGCTTCAAATTTATTTATTCATTAATACATCAATATATTACGTGCAAATCTGGTCTCTCTGAAGAAATTTTTAATAAGAAACTTTCATTCTAATTAATCGTTATTACACTACTTACGTGAAAATAAATTTTACGCGATTATGTGATGTGTTTCACACAGGACAATGGAACAATCGCTACTATCCGTTGACCACCGTCGTCACCACTTCTAGCAGATCAGCGGCGCACGACATGCTGATAAGCGGCGACGCCGAGGGATATCTTCGGCTTTTTAGGTATCCTTGCACCAGTGCCAAGGCCGAGTACGTCGAGGAGAAGGTGTACAGTTCGCTGGTGGCGTGCGCCCGGTTCCTCTACAACGACCAGAACGTCGTGACCGTCGGAGGCACTGACGCCGCTTTGATGCTTTGGGAGCTGGTCGACGAATAAGACGAGAGAGAAAGTATATTTCTCGATAAATTTTCAGCCTTGATCTTTGGAGATTTTGTAACCCTCATTGGAAACCCCGTGATCGAATAAGTGTTCAATGATTCAAACAGAGAAAATCGATTGTATAATTTTTCTTGCTCTCAAATGTGCCTTACCTGGTACGCGATCACGTTTTCTTGTGCGTCGCGAGTGTGTTGTATCTACGTGTATTGTATCGTGATCACGTGGAAACGACAATCTCGCCGTTGTTTTGGCGTTGTTATACGCATAATGACGCTATACAAATATATATATAAAAATGTAAAAGAAGCTACTTCAGTAGACGTGTAATCTGCTGTGTTTTTGGCTGCACTGTATTGCAATTTTCTACATTTTAAAACAAAGATTTTACATTTGCAATTAAAAAATAAAGAGAACAAACAAACGAAAACAAAAAACAAAAGTATATATTTTTGGAGATTTGAGCAAAGTAGGAAAAACCGGGGAAAAAGGTGAGGGAAGACACCGGTATCAAGGAAATGCAGAAAATGCAGCTAAAAATAGCACATCTATTGTCTATCTACTCGTAGCGAGACATGTGAGGCGCTGGCGCCTCTTGGTAGATTTTAAGCGAGTGGTTTAACGGGGGCTCGTGTGTTGGCGAAATTGCGGCGAAATTACGTTATGGAAATAAAAATGAAGAAAAAACCGATTACCTCTCAGCTGCAATTTGCTTAGACTTCTATTTTCCACCAGCTTGTTTCGCGCCTTTCGCAAAATTTCACGTTTCTCTCGGGCATTTCGAAGAAATGTGAAAATTTCCAGGGGAAGTTTCGCGACGCGAAAGAGTGCGAAACGAGCGCGAGCACTTCTGGAAAGGCATTTGCTGACATTCGAGCCGCGCAATGAATTTAGATTTAAGCAGTCGTTTATAGTAATCCAATGTCAGTTTGCACACACTTAGATTTGTTCTTTTTTAGCTGCACTACCTGTATTTAAAACGAGAGAATTGTGTAGTCACACGAGCGATGTTTCAATTAAACATCGTTTCGATCCCAATGCGAACACCACCGCGAGAACACCAACCAAAAAACTGACGTACGTAAGTAAAAAAGTTACGTGTTCGTCTACTGCAATTGATTTAGCTTCTTGGCTCGCAGAACAATGAATTAAAAAAAAAAAACAAAAAACAAAAAACAAAAGTGAAACTTCTTTGTTAAAATGAATATTTAATAAAGATCTTGTTGTTGTTCAATATAATGTCTAATGTGGTAACTTGTACGGGACAGACGTTTGTTCCTGTCCGATTGATATTTCTCGAGCGAGTCATTCGTGTCGCTGTGTGTTTCTCGCGTAATTAAAAAGCAGATAATTAATCGCAATTTACGTAATGTTTAGAGAGCATCGTAACGTGACGTAAATTTTTTCGATGAAATGAACGAGAGAAGATAACGGTTTTTGAATGATGATCATTTGGACAGACGATCTGTGTTGAGAAAATCGATCTGTGGAGATATTTAATAACAAAAAAAAAAAAAAGTAAAAACATATTTAGCACTGCCAGAAGAAGGTTGGAACTTGGCAAGAGTTTGCGCGTGCATTAAATTGTTTTTGGAAGGAGGGGAGAAATTCAAATCAATTACCCGAAGAGAATTGTACACACACACACACACACACACACAGGAAGTATAGCTAAAAGGAACAGATTTGTTGTCGCAAAAAAAACATATATACACACACATACATACAATACATAAAATCAATAATGTAATTTAATAATTAATGTGCGGTCAATGCCACGTACATACATACGCGCCGTTGTTAGTTTACACGAGCGTGTAAACATTTTTACGAAGAGCTTCGTTGCAGGTCAACGCGCTTCTCTTACGAGTCGGCCATTCTTGTATTTTTAGAGAAAAACTGATGGGTACTTGTAGTCTATACTATATATATATGTACGTACATGCGACGAGAAAGATTATGTGTTTCTCTCATATTTATTATCATGGTAGTACGTAAAAAACAAAAAAACAAAAAAATAAGATCACGTTACGCGCGCGATCATCACTGCCAAGGCATCGAGTTTGAAAATCGACGATCAGACTTCCGGATAGATCGACCGCCAGCCGCTTCTCTCCGTTCTACAGATCTCACTTTTACATGCAAATTGCGTATGAACTTGTACAACTATTGTAGGAAAGCAATCTCGCGCTCATTGTTAGAACAAATTTCTCACCGACGTTTTCTCATTCCTTCGTTTGGCGTTTAAAATCCCGTGCAATTTCCTACGAAGATCAGCTATCGGTCGATATATCTCGCGGTCGAAATTATCGGACGAAATCTTCGGGTCAAATCTTGAATCTCGATCGACGATCATCAACTCGATCGTCCGAGCAATACGTCCGTACGTTGTATAAAAGGATAAAATTTTTCCATGTTGATCTCCGATGTAGTCTCAGGAGAGACGGAGAATGGATTAAAAAAATTAATTGACATATCGTTATAACAAGTAATGTAGACAATGTGGTAAACAAACAATAAATTCTGCACGTTAGATTACAATGACGTGTGATTTTTTCCTCTTGTTACCTCGTTGCTAGACATCGATCCACTTCTGTAACAACTTCTGTTTTTTTTTTCTTTTTCATGAATTTTAATTCTCTTCTTTGACAATGTTTTGCCCTTTTTATTATGGATCGGAAACGATATTGTAATATTCTTGCACATGTAATATTTTATTGTAATGATAAAAAGTTTTTAATTTTACATGAATGTACTTGATTCTCATATGATAGCAAGTTTTTGTTTTATAAAATAAGACAATAACTCTGATAGCATATAATTGATCGAAAACAAACGATTCGCGTGAAATTTGTTGCCGATCTTTGGTGGCGTTTTCGCTCACTGGTAAGAAACTGACTGAAAATGTGCTACAGCTTTAATTATCGACCTGATATTCGAGATTATCGGTGGTATTTGTAATTGGATCTTACATACAACCCCGCATGTCGTTTCCTTCCGCAAATCCCGCTTCCCCATCCCTTGTCGAAGTATAGCGACAGATCCGTTCTTTCTCTCGCCAGCGATTCGTCAGTCTTTTTTTCTTGACAGACATCGATATTCACTTCTGTAACAAATTCTCGAGATCAAATCATCTGTTGTCTTTACGTATCTTCCGTCGCGGGCATTTTGCAAAATCTTGTTGTCAGTCAAAAATTATCAGAAAAATTATGGCCTATGATGATAATTACAATTAATTGTCGCGAGAAAAAAATAATGCCGCGATCATGTACAATGTGGTGACTAGTGAGACACAAATGAGACATTTTTATTTACAAAATTTTACCGTGAGGCCTCGAAGAAAAACGCACGAACGACCCTTTCCAAAAATAATGAAGCAACTGCTCGTGTGACAAAAAATATAACATGTTCATACATTGTAAAAAAATGCACGGTTTTTGACAGTGTTTTTGCCGTGCGGTAAAATAAAACATTGCGCTCGTGCGTGTTTCGGGCTTGCGTTTTGTCAGGTCGGTCATACATGGCAATATAAAGTGCACATACATTTTATATACATACATATATACGTACGTATATATTCTGCTGGCGTGTGTTAAAATCAATGTTTCGTCGGAGCTTGTTTGCAGGCAAAATCAACAATTTAGCTACAAACTTTTCTCATAATGTACATAGAGGTATGTATATATAAAATAGTGTCAGTAAGTCTAAAATATATTATACGTGTACATGCTCCGTTGACAATGATTACAATTAGATATTTTATACACAGTTGAATCTTCCTGTTTTCCTAACGAAATTTCCTCTTCTCGTTCCCTATAAATCTTATCGGACGCAGAAAGTGAGATTAGGGATTCCGGTCAAGAGAGTATAGAAAAGTTGATCGTATCTATAGATGCTGTTTATGCGCGATACTTCGCTAGTACATATATAATATTGAGTATAATATTGAAAAATTGTTGCGATAAAATATATATATGTATAAAATCTTTGTTGTAAGGAAATCCTAAAGTGGGTCTGTTTTGTCAATAAAACTGAATTTTCTGCGCACACTAATCTTTTTTTTTTGGCTGTGTGGATTGATAAATTCATTCTTACAATTAAAGTACGTACAATAGGAGATCCGAGACGTCCAAATTTTTATAACAAAAAATGAAAAAAATTTTAGTTTAAAAACCATTTTTTAATTTTTATTTTGTTGTATAAATTTGAACGTTCCGGATCTCTTATTGTATGTATTTTAATTGTAAAAAAGGATTTTAATTGCAGAAAAGAATTTATCACAATCCACACAGTCAAAAAAAAAGATTAGTGTGCAGAAAAAATTCAGTTTTATCGATAAAACAAACTCACTTTAGGATCCTCTTAAAACACAGTTCAGTTCTGTGTCCGCAAAAATGTGATTAAAATATGTCTGGATGCTGTTCGTACATTTCTCTCTCACATATACGTACGATGAGTATATATAACAGAATTTGGATAAGTATAAAACGTATACACATGCTTGTGCGTACAATAAATCGACAATTATATAAACTTCAGATAAACGCGCATTATATACATATGCGGCGCGATTTGTTTTGAGTAAAATTCCGATGTGCGTGCGAATAAACTTGTGGCGTTGATGTAAAACAAGCTACAAGAAACAAACAAACAAAAAAAAAAAAAAAAAAAAGCTAAGGGAACAATTTATGAATTTCATCAAACGTTTCGTTCAAGGTCGAATCGTTCTGTCGCATATTACGTATCTTGTCCTTAGCTACCACGTAATAAGCGCGATATTTGTCTAAAGCACGAACAAGAACGTATGCGCCGTTTCGCTTTGTCACGATGCCAAGTTTTTTGCATATGTCTAATCTCATGTCCTCTGTGTAAAAGTGCGACGTATACAATTGGAAAACACGGTTAAAAATTGTCAATATCGGCACGTACTTATTAGCATAAACGTCAATGGCCAGGTTTATCGCGAGAAGGAACTTGTCGTCCCAATCTTTCTTCCTGGGAAGTATCAAAGTAAAAAAGCACGAGCTGATTATCGGGGGGAGATTAGAATAGGGAAATATATGACGAATTTCGTTATTGCATTCCGGAAAGTAGTTGCACATCCACATCATTACGCTCAAATAAGTTTTGAATATTCTTCCGAGAGTGACCGTTGTCGGATCGGTATGAATAAAGCAGGTTTGATGTGATCTGCAATAATCCTTACTTAGCGAATACTTAAGGATTATCAGTGACGCTAACTTGCGGATCGAAGACGGAAAGCAACCGTATTTCCTTTCGATTACATGCAGGTAGCTCAGAGTGATGATATCGGCGTAGAACGGCATCGTGTTGGAAAACACGTATTTGTGCAACTTCTTGTTACGGTGATAAAAGCAAGTTAATTGTCGCACGATACTGGGATCGGTCCACGCGGATTTCATGAAAAATCCGTGCCTGTCCGTCATATACGTGATAATGGCGCGGGGGTAGAAATTCTCACCGGGCCAAATCGCGGTCTTGGATATCTGTTCCTGATAGACGATCTCGGTGATGGGATTCGGCGAGTTTGGCTTGAAAAAGTCGTTTAGCAATTCTATCAATACGTACAGTATATCGTTGTACTTGATGTAAATTGTAGATGTTCTCATGTTTATTAAGATCGCGAGTTAACCGGTTCGCGAGATCGGACTGACACAAAAATTAATTTTATCTCGTTACGTCTCGGAAATGAGCAAATATATAAATGATAGTCTCAGGTGTTGGAAAGTAGTCGAATTTGTGCACGATAATTCGGCTCGTCGGCTTCATCGGGCGGCAATTCCTCTGTTCTTTCTCTCTCTCTCTCTCTCTCTTCCTCTCTCCTCTGTCTCGCGTTGAACGTTTCTTCCACAACCTTGAGCGTATATCAGTCCGACGTATAATTCATAGTTCGATTTCTTTCTACATTTCAAAAATATAAAGTATAGAATTTTCTCTAAATGATTGTGTCTCGCAGAGATGGGCTGCCGCGTAACGGCATTATCGTGTGCGTATTATGTATATAATAACAAAAAAACAAAAAAAAAGAAACAAGAAAAACATCACTCAATAGTCGCGATTACAAAGTGATAAAAAGAATATTTGCTTGATGATTTTGACAACAAATTCGCGTTAAAAAAGAAAAACAAAATTGCACACATGATACGTGGATCAAACAAAACAGGAATTTTTATTATTGTAAAAATATAAAGCGTATATGTACCTGGGATAGTCAATTTATAAATTTGAAGAGAGAGAATATTCGATGTTTTGTAGAAGCCCGAGTCTGAGATATTTGAATCGTCACCGTTGCTAAAACTTCGAAAACTGTGTGTTTGGACAGTAGGAAATTTTTTAGCAATAAAATAAAATAAATAAAAATTATAATACATTTTGTATATAGTGCACACGCTATACAAATGTGTTTCAACCGAACTGGGAGAGAGCAGAGAGATGTTCTTCCGTTCACAACAACATGATCAACTAGCAATTTCGGTTTGTCTTGACATAGTATCAAGATCCACGTTTTGTGTATGTATGCGTGAGTGTATGTGTGAGTTTATGTCTTTTGTTGACATAAATATACACACGGTAGGTAAATATATGTACGCACGTTATGCGAGTATTTAATTTTTTTTCTTAAACATCATTTGTGGTTTTCACATCGCAAACATCTGCTTACATATTATTTTATTGTCGAGAATTTTTTACACAGCGCGCGAATGTACTTGCGCTCGAGATAACATAAGAAAAGATGAAGCTACATAGGTATATGACACAAATGGTAACGATGTTGATGATGCCATGATAATGATGATGCGGATGTCGATAATGCAAACTAAATAAAAGTAGTATAAAAGATAATTAATTTTAAAAAAAGATAATTATTTTATTATACAAATTCTATAGCAAAATACTTTTTTTTATTAAAAACAAAAAATCAAATTAAACGCTGCATGTAAATTCTATACTAAGGCATCGTTTCTGTATCATGCAATGTAATGAGAATTATAAAATCGAGCAAATTTACTAAAATATCATATTGATTAACAACTCAAAACTTTGCTTACTTTTGTAGTTTTCACTACAGTGCATGATACACAATCGGCTTCTAGAACTGATAATATTAACGATGTCACATATAATGTCCATAAAGCCTTGTTTATGCAAGTAATAATCGTTAACTTATGTCGGAACAATAAAGTTCAGTTATATAGAAATTCAATACTTCTGTTTATAGGCATTCAGCCTATAAACATAATTTTGTATAAGCAGAAACATTGAAATCCTATAGTTATTAAACTTTACCGGTTCCGGCATAAGTTAAAGATTATTGCCCGCATAAATAAGGCCTTTATATAAGGTTTTTTGAAAACTAAAATAATTACGACGAAATTCAAAATCATATTCAAAACAATTCTATTATACAAAATCATATTCAAAACAATTCTATTATACAGACCAATATATATATCTATTATATACTTTACCTCACACGGACCGGCCCAGTGGTCTCGCGGCCTGAGTGCGAGGGTTGCGAGTTTGGGAGGTCGCGAGTTCGAATCCACACCGTTGTATTTTTCCGGGTGGATAGGCCGGTCTCTTTCAAGTCGAGATTATCGATTGAAAAGCGAACTCGACAATGATTGCCTGTGTCTCGGAAAGTTGATATGTGATCGAATGTTGCCTCGTGTTGAGAATGGCGAACTATGACTTATGAGGCGTTTTAACGCTATATATATAAGTATAATTAATTCGCCGTATTTTATTATTTCTTCGGGCTTCTTGCGATGATAATTGGACCGAAGTGGATTAATGCGACTCTGCATACTGCGAAGATTGTAACGTGCGTCGACCGATGTCTCTCCTACGATGCTCTCACTATCGCTATCCGATCTAATATAAAACACACGATACAACAAACCTTTTACTTTTCTGTTTTCGTGATTAAACTCGTGTAATAAAAAAGCGTCTATGTTATATATATATATATATATATATATATATACACATTAATATATATATATTTTTTTAATATTGTGCGCGAGAAAGAAAAAGAAGGATATAAATCTCTCTCGAGATAGAAACAATGCAGTCGTAACAGCC